>CM060269.1:217500-435000 GCA_030684275.1 Acipenser oxyrinchus oxyrinchus
AAAATAGCGAAATCTCGCTTTTTTTGGAGTAGCTTCAATGGTTGAACATCTGTAGCTTGGTTATAATTGCATTAGTTGCTATGTACCACAGAGGGGCGCTATTGTGCCATTTTCACGATTTGTTTTTCTTTTTTCACACAAACGCTCCTAAGTTTGTGCTACTGTATACGCGTACCCTACCTGTATCACTGTTCAGTCTGTCTGATAGATAGATAGATAGATAGATAGATAGATAGATAGATAGATAGATAGATAGATAGATAGAGTGTTAATCTGAGCATCAACAACAAACAATTAGCTGAACATTGCCAAATAAACAAATAAGCACAATAGAAATGCAGTCCACTACTCGTTTAAAACGACCTGAGCTCCTCACACAGCCCAACGACACTACAGTACAGAGCGTCTTATAAACAGCGGAGAGATCCTGTGCGACTCTTCACTTAAAACAACACGCCTAGCCAAACTGTTCTTCGGGGAGGCGGCTCGACCAGAGGGGGGACGACACACCTATTCCAAGCACGGCTTTTCCTGGAAGAGAAAACGACGCTACATTTTTGCAGTTTTGTTTTGGTTGTGCATGAGAGAGCGATATGAGACACACGGCTGCGTGACACTTGACATGTCTGCAGGATCTACCCCCTCCATACACGGCATGTCTGCAGGATCTACCCCCTCCATACACGGCATGTCTGCAGGATCTACCCCCTCCATACACGGCATGTCTGCAGGATCTACCCCCTCCATACACGGCATGTCTGCAGGATCTACCCCCTCCATACACGGCATGTCTGCAGGATCTACCCCCTCCATACACGGCATGTCTGCAGGATCTACCCCCTCCATGCACGGCATGTCTGCAGGATCTACCCCCTCCATACACGGCATGTCTGCAGGATCTACCCCCTCCATACACGGCATGTCTGCAGGATCTACCCCCTCCATGCACGACATGTCTGCAGGATCTACCCCCTCCATACACGGCTGGGATGTAAAGACCCCTCATTCACACTCCCGGCGGTATTTCGGTTTATCACACTATTATCCGAAATCTAGCCCCGACCGTTAACTTTCATTATTACTGGGAAACCAACGCACCCTAACCTTCGCGTAATAATTCTTACCAGCTATTACCCGCAAAGCAAATATAACGACAGACTAATGCATAGCGCTGTGCTGTACACGAGGAGCAATTGTTTTCATTTAGATTTAGTCTACCGTCCGTTTGATGCATTACAATCCTCAACACAGAAGTGCAGTATTAATCAAATACGTAATATGACAGGAGACCCCCAGCTAAGCGAAATGTTTTCCACAGATTAAACCCGGGGTGACGTGTGATGCAGCCCGGGGACCGGGGACGGGGGGTCGACAGTCCTGCAGCCGGAGAGGAGCTGTTCTGAAACTCCGCTCCGCTCCCAAGGAGAAAAGTTGCACAAAACTTTGTCCTCAGTGACGTAAAAAATAACTTCTCCTCCCCCCGCCCCCCTAACCTGAACCAATCAGACAGCCCGGGACAGAGTGGGCAGCCATTCATGTTCATCCGCTACAGTTCCGCGGTCCCAACGCCCTTCAGCGGTTTGGAAATAAAAGCCGAGCAGAAGCCACAGAGAGGGGTTTGAAAGAAACCCGGGCTGTGCTGCTTCATAGCTTTGATACGGGGGCTGCGAGCCGATAACAGATTATTAACATAGCAGCACCTTGTTTGTGTGTAGCGAGTAACGAGGCGGTGCTGGACATGTCGACATCATTGCTCTCGCAATAGCAAGCGCTGTGCTCTTTATTTTACTGTTAGAACTGGGTGACAGCCTGTCTAAACCGCTGCTGCAATGATTGAGAAAACCCGTGTGGATAGAGCAAGACCCACATTATCGATTGATTGAATTACATTGCTTCAGCAATCTCAGGAAATAAAGCACACGCGATTTTTCAGTTTTGCAAAGTGCACGGTGGGGTGGTGGGGTTTAATTATAAAAAGCAAAGCAATGTTGTCAAAACTAAACCTGTATATTTAGCAGTAAAAAAAATAACCGTACCTGATCTGCGAGTTAAAAGTAAGTTCACTGCGGAGCAGGGAGACTATGCCTTGGAACGCCAGGGCACCGAGCACCTGCGGCAGGAGCGACTACAAGACCGAGAAGCAATGCAAACAAACCTCCTTCGCTTTCTACCAGGCTGTGCGAGACTTACTGCCGGTGTGGGTCCTGGAGGACACGCGGACTATGGAGGCGTTTCACTGGGAAGAGGACGGGAGGGCATGCGCCTACTCCCCCTCGGAGGCGCTGCTGTACGCCCTGGTCCACGACCACCAGCCGTACGCGCGGTACCTGCTCGCCAAGTACTCGGGAAGCGCCCTGGACATGCCGAGCAAGAGCTTCTGCTGCTGCTGTCGCTGCCAGTCGGGCTCCTCAGCGGCGCCTCACCTCGCCATGGCAGTGCGCTACAACCGCATCGACATACTGAAAATGATTCTAAAAACCCTGAAGGAGGACTTTGCCGAAAGCGACCGGGACGGCTACATGAACCGACGGGGCTGCGTTCACGCAGAAGGAGGCAAAACGCCCCTGCATCTCGCGTGCGACCTGGCCAGACCCGAGTGTTTGGTTTTGTTGCTAGGACACGCCGCGTCTCCATATGTCACGGACTGCAGCGGCGACACCCCCCTGGACACGCTGCTGCAGCAGATGCGCCAGAGCGAGCTCGACACGCGCCTCAAGCGCGTCTGCCTCAGCCACCTGATACTGTTCATGCCGGAGCTCAGGTTCAAAATGAAAAAACAGCTTCTGGACAATGAGGAGCTGTGGCAGAGCTTGGTAGGAGAGCAAACCTTCCAGTGGCTGTCAGGACAGTCCCCTCCCTCCCTGTTTATGAGCTGCATGCAAAGCCTGATCAGGACAATCTCTCCGGAACACTTTCCCGAGGGACTGGATGCGTTGCCGGTACCAGACTTTATGAAACCTTTGGACTTCAGGCTGCAGTAAGCCTAGAAAATAATAATAATGATAAAAATATATATTACATGACTTTAAAAAGGAGTTTAATTTTTTAATATAAAGTTTTAATATAAGGAAATATGACTTAGGGATTCATATACAATGTATATTTGTGTTTGGTTGTTCATGTCCGGGTTTGCAGAAGAGAGGGCAGGGAAGACACAGTTTGGAATCTGTTACATTGTTTTACAAGAGCCTGGGAGCAAAGCAATGATGCAGTGTTTGCAAACACTTCAATAAAAACAAGTGGCTACACTGAAGACAGGTTGTTTTTGTTTTTAACTCTGTACTCTGGTGGGAGGTGGTATATTTAACCTACACGATGGGTGGCATCAACAGCTTCACATTATTAGTGTTTAGGAATTATGAGACTATGTTCCCTTAAATGAGCCATTAGCAGTGACACATGCATACTGTAGCCTGCACCTAATCTAGCACTGTATTTAGAATAACTATCAGCAGTGACACATGCATACTGTAGCCTGCACCTAATCTAGCACTGTATTTAGAATAACTATCAGCAGTGACACATGCATACTGTAGCCTGCACCTAATCTAGCACACACTTGTATGGGCTGGTTACAGTAATTTGAAGCAGGAATCACTTGAAAAGCTGCAATACACACAGAGATAAACTCACATGACCTGTTTATGAGTTGTTCCTATCATTTAAAATGAGCAAACCACATATTACTGCCCCAACAGAGAAATAAGTGGATCCATTCAAAACAGAAGCCGTCTTTTTTTTTTCTTCTTTTTAACGTACATTTATTACAGCAGACAGCAATATCCACGCTTTTACACAAACAGTAAAGCCACGCTGTAAAACAACTTTATTATAAGGATCCCTTAAAAACAACATTTAGTGAACATGCAGTGAACTCTTTATACATTCCTGTGAAAGACGTGTTCAATTGAAGCAGTGACTCTGAATACATTCCTGTGAAAGACGTGTTCAATTGAAGCAGTGACTCTGGATACATTCCTGTTAAAGACGTGTTCAATTGAAGCAGTAACTCTGAATTCATTCCTGTGAAAGACGTGTTCAATTGAAGCAGTAACTCTGAATACATTCCTGTGAAAGACGTGTTCAATTGAAGCAGTGACTCTGGATACATTCCTGTGAAAGACGTGTTCAATTGAAGCAGTGACTCTGGATACATTCCTGTGAAAGACGTGTTCAATTGAAGCAGTAACTCTGAATACATTCCTGTGAAAGACGTGTTCAATTGAAGCAGTGACTCTGGATACATTCCTGTTAAAGACGTGTTCAATTGAAGCAGTGACTCTGGATACATTCCTGTGAAAGACGTGTTCAATTGAAGCAGTGCCTCTGGATACATTCCTGTTAAAGACGTGTTCAATTGAAGCAGTGACTCTGGATACATTCCTGTTAAAGACGTGTTACAGAGACTCCAGTAGTTACCATGTTTGGTTTATTTAGGTTAGATTTGCTTTCAGACGGTTTTTACAAAGTCTGGGTGATAATACAAGACAAATATGAACCCCCTTATCTATAGTGCAAAATATACTGAACCCCTGGAAGACCACAGTGTTTAAACAGGGAGAGAGGACCAGGGGGATGGTTCACTGAAGACTACAGTGTAAACAGGGAGAGAGGACCAGGGAGATGGTTCACTGAAGTCTACAGTGTAAACAGGGAGAGAGGACCAGGGGGGTGGTTCACTGAAGACTACAGTGTAAACAGTGAGAGAGGACCAGGGGGATGGTTCACTGAAGACTACAGTGTAAACAGGGAGAGAGGACCAGGGGGATGGTTCACAGAGTTAAAAGACAGACGATCTAAATACAGCTGAGTTTAAAGAATTCAAATCTGATTGGTACACAAGGGCCCTATTTAAACCAGCTCAATGGAATCACTATTTAGTTATACCCACGTTTAGTTCAATTGAATACTTTTACACAGCATCTACTCCAGTACAAAGTTTGCACATTATTTATTAAAGTGAACAAAACCCCCAAAAAACAGCATTAAACAAATCCTAATACAGTTCTGACACAAGTTACCTTCCATTGATTACAGGGCTGGCTTTCTAAACCGTGCTTTTAAGATACACTGTGTATATACCCTGCTCGGTCCCAGGAGCTAAATATAAAATAATCTAAAATAAACATGGCAATGAATTTGAAGCAGATTGGTGCCCAAGTACACAAATATACAGCATAGGCGAGTAACGCTGATAAATATAGGATGCTGTACTGGTAGCTGTGTTACATTTACAGTATCTAGTGAGTCGATAAAATAATGAGTGCATTTACTGAACTGGCTAGTGATTATTACACCATGAAGACACTGGGAACCATTAACAGACTGCCCTCAGAAAACAGCAACCTGTTTCACCAGCAGCACACACGCTTATTAAAAGGTATAACGGAATTTATAAAAAGGTCAGTATAACTTATACATATACTAATACAGGTAATAGGCAAAGTCATTTGTTAACTGTACAGTATAAACCCATTGCAAATGTTCCTTAGAGAGTGCTTCTCCGGTCATCTCTATATGACTTCCCATTCCTCCTCCAAGTCCTCGGACTGGACGCACACTGCACTGCCGCTGGGCTTTGCTGAAGAGCGGTCATGCTGGAAGGTCTTGGTGAGGCGCTGAATCAGACCCCCGGACTGACTGATCGCCCACAGTTCATCCAGAGGAGTCACTGCAAAGACAAGAAGCACGATCCCCAAATCACATGATCGGAGGCACCCAGCGCAGACCTCAGGTACGACGCTAGAGAACACTTTGAACTGTAAACTACGGACCTGGGCAATACCAACCAACACCACACAGATCACAGGTCACTCCAAAAAGACATGGAACCCTAACCCTATGGGCATCATGCTGCTTTCCTCTTTTTCATACAGTTAAGGCTGAATGAGACCTGGAAACAAAATCAAACACTGCCCACAACTGCTTTTAAAAACCTATTCGCTCTGGCTGAATACTGGTGTGTGTTTTGTTTGTTGAAGGACCCTATTGTGCAGCGCAGTCCCTGACAACAGCATTTCAATGCAGCCTCAGGAATCAAAGGGCAAAGGGTTCAGAGAGTTCTTCACCTACTGTACCTGTCAAACAAGCGACACACCCAGGGACTTTCTTCCAGTAATCTCCGGCTGGGTTTTTATCGGTAATGCCGTATCGCCGAGCAACATCGCCATTAGGACAGCGCACCCAAACTGTCCTGCTGCTCACCGCCAGCTCACCTGCCTGCAGCCCTGAGGGTTACAAAAAAAGCGTCGAAACATAAGCTGGGCTCCCGGTTTACTTGCAAAAGCTCTGCGCTGGACAACAAACAATCCCATCCCAATAGAAGTCCAGCAGTTTGTACCTTGTGAAAACGCTCCTGCACTTCAAGGGGAAATATTAAGCAGAACGTGCATCACTGGTTGTCTGCTGTAGTGGGACAGAGAATTCAGAGGCAGCCGTGGATCACAATGAACTAATGCAATGCAAAACGAGCCTGCTGGTTCCTTTTAACAATCAGTAGAACATCTGTGGCATTCCTTCAACAAGAAGCCGGCACAGAAGACACGAGGGAAAGGCACAGCCCGAGGACAGGACAGACTTGGGGCACGGTAACATACAGCAGTATTGCACCATGCCCAAGCTGCTGGATTACTCTGGCCTGGTTTCCAGATTTGGATAGGAAAAGGCTCTGGAATTTTGTTTACTTAAAAACTCATTTCATCTCAAAATCCACGAGTCGATAGCAGACTTTGTCTACATCCGACTGCAGCACAGTGCAGGATGAGGAGCTATTCAAGGATAGAAATCCTGTCCTTTGTTAGGCATGTATGTTCAAGGTTATACTATGAATATGTGAACATATACCTTTGTACATAGCTGTGACACCTACAGTTTGCTGAGCACAGTAACTAATATGCAGTACTGTAATCTATTAATACAATCCATTAATACAATCTATTAATACAATTCTGTAATCTATTAATACAATCCATTAATACAATCTATTAATACAATGCTGTAATCTATTAATACAATGCGCTTGGAGATTTTAAGATTGTTTGTTGGTAGTTTTCTTTTACCCCTTCTTTAAAAACAGGCACAGAATGCCAGGCAAAAAAAGCAATAAATACGAAGCAGGCCTATCTCTGTGTCCATTCCAAACCCTGGTGTTCCCACTCAGACCTGTGGAAGTGAACACTGTACCTGGTATGTGCTCCCAGTCAGTCCCCACAGGCATGTCCTCTGTAATTCCAGTCCGCACGTGGACATTCCCTTTACTGTCGACGGCCCACAGCATTCTGTCATTCGGACTGCTGTGAACACTCACCAGGTGCATCCCAACTGGCTAGGGAGTGGAAAAAAAACTTCAATACAAAGTTTGATTTAGGGAAGAGCTGTGCATTTGAGATTCACTTTAATGACTTGCTGGTTATTATGGGGTATGCAGAGAGAGCAGACTGGATATTCTGATCCGATCGCATGGAGGGCAGTATTATGGGGTGTGCAGAGAGAGCAGACTGGATATTCTGATCCGATCGCATGGAGGGCAGTATTATGGGGTGTATTCTGATCCGATCGCACGGAGGGCAGCATTATGGGGTGTGCAGAGAGAGCAGACTGGATATTCTGATCCGATCGCATGGAGGGCAGTATTATGGGGTGTGCAGAGAGAGCAGACTGGATATTCTGATCCGATCGCATGGAGGGCAGTATTATGGGGTGTATTCTGATCCGATCGCATGGAGGGCAGTATTATGGGGTGTATTCTGATCCGATCGCATGGAGGGCAGTATTATGGGGTGTGCAGAGAGAGCAGACTGGATATTCTGATCCGATCGCATGGAGGGCAGTATTATGGGGTGTATTCTGATCCGATCGCATGGAGGGCAGTATTATGGGGTGTGCAGAGAGAGCAGACTGGTTATTCTGATGTGATCAGATTGACGTCAGTATTATGGGGTGTGCAGAGAGAGCAGACTGGTTATTCTGATGTGATCAGATTGACGTCAGTATTATGGGGTGTGCAGTGGAAAGCTGCTGCCCCAGATCATTGAACTCATGAACTATACAGTAAAGTCTGTGTGCTTTTCAGCTGGAGCCAGTATTGCCTTGCTGAGGCGTGAGGTTGAGCTGCTCCAGACCAGCCCCTGCTTGCAGGTCTCAGTGTTGTGCTGCTGTTTGACAGCGATAGTGCAAACAAACACAAAACTGCACACAAGAATGCTTCAAAATCATAATAGCAAACCATCTTTACTGCAGGGATCACCCCATGTGAACAGGGAGCGGCCTGTTGCACAATGAGATTATATCTGCTGATCCCGTCATGAATGAGGCTGCATTAATAAAGATTAAAAAAACAAGTCACACCCAAATATTTGTCTTTCAGTTTCAGTGACTTTTGTAGTTCAATGAAGAATAAGTACAATAGTGGGAATGATATCAAAGTGGGTTCACATATATATATATATATATATATATATATATATATATATATATATATGTAATTTCCCCTTATTCAAATAATCCAAATCCCAGGAAAGAGTGATTTAGCCTGAGTTGTCCCTGCAGCTTTCTAGACCCAGGTAACACAATGGTTAGCGTGCAGAGAGACGAGCGGTGTGACAGTGCTGGCTCTCATTGTTTTAACAATGCCTCTGTGAACAAGCCGAGCGCCCTGGAATTCTCTGCTCTCCATACCAGAGCATTCCCGCACTACAGTACTGTGCTGATTGGAAACATACCCGTTAGTGCTGTGGCTGAACTGCTACAGCATGATACAAATGTGTCAGTACAGCTCGCCCTCTATTTCACTGTCTGACTGCTGTGACATATTAGAGAGAATGGGGATGGAAAGAAGACTCCCATTGCATAGCAGTTTGATCCATTCCTGGTTTTAATAAGACACATCTGAGCTTGTTAACGATACCTGTGACATCTAATCCAGCTCATAGTAAAACCTGGAATGGATGAAACTGCTGTGCAATAGGAGTCTTACTTCCACCCCTGCATGGCCTATTACCCAAATCTCTGTTTTAGCATTTTACATAACTATCCGATGCTGTAAGTACATTGACACCAGCAGCCAGTGTTTCATCTGAAAGGACTGCCTTTTGGTCCTCTGTTTCTCTGCTATACTTTCTCTAGCGCACGCCTAGTCGGATTCCCCGCTCTCACAAATGCACACAAGTAAAAATACAACAACAAATGTTATGTGTACCACCTATATACTAAAAAAAAACAGATTTACTCAAAACAAGCCTGCAGCAATGTGCTGCATACCTCACTGAGAGGAGCCTCACTCACAAGCTGGTGCTCAGCTGTATCACTGTGCTGCAGGCAGCAGACTGGAAACAGGAAAAGTACCAGCTAAAAAAAACTTACAGCACTCCTTTGCCCACAAACAATACCACAAAAAAACAGCCATGATTAACAAGTTTCCCTTTAGTTCTAATGCAGATCTTATGGTTGACAATTTAAAGTTAGCGATGACTATCTTTACTGGGAATAAAGCCAACACAGAGGCAGGGCAGCAGATACAATAAAAACAAAGATTCAGCCAACCAGTTACATGAACAAGCTCTCCAGATTCAGGCATCTGATGATAAAGACAATGTGATCTATTGAAACAATCCAAATGGGGCCAGAGCTAAACACTATGTGCATTTAAATAATGAAAACAAGGGCCTTCCTTTCAGATTTTTAATTACAAAAACGAGACTTGCATGCACTGTGTTATATTTATGTTTTCAAAACCCACTTGAATGATTTCAGTGGTGGAGGCAGTTGGATCAACTGCTGTTGAGATCATTTGAATAGACGCCAGAGCCGCTGGCTATAGGAGATTGTTTCTGTGAAATACACGCCAATACGTTTCTGCAGTGTGGATTTGCGCAGAGGGAGCAGTGTTAGCAAGAGCAGAGAGGCTGCTTGGAGTCCTCCTTTACAATTCACAACCTCTCCGGGAGGCTGGAGGGAAAACTGGGGTTCAAACTCCTGGTGACAAGCACAAGAAAAGCAGACTGGTTTCTGCTGTTTGCAAAACTAGGCGTATTGCCAAACCAAATGTGTATGAACTTGCTGTGTTTATATTATACCATTAAGTGAATCCAGGACACCCTGCACATCTTTCAGGACAAAACAACACAACACAAACTAAAAAATTGATTTACTGCTACCAGCTTGCAACAAGCAATCTTTCTGGTCTCCTTGGGTTGAGACAGTACGATAAGGAGCACTCATACATGCCCATTCACAGCAGCTTGTACTGCTATCAGTTACATTTTTAAATGTTTGGATTCTCAGACTCAGATCCTCTTTCCATTAGTAACTCGGATGATTTACCTGCTCAGGAGGCTCAATGCTTATCCATGCAGGCAGCATCAAGCTTGGATTGAGAGGCTGGGTCCCCACTCTGAAATACACCACACCATTGACATCACAGGCCCAGACATTCTGACTCCCACAGGAAAAACTGGCCAGCTTTATTCTTCCTGAAACCCAGAGGAATGAATACATCAGGTTTAACAGACAGTGTGTGTGTGTGTGCTTATCATATACTGCATGTTCTATAAGAAAACACCTGCTCACGGCTCTCCTGTTACTCTCCATTCAGATCAGCCGTCCTGTTAGACCTCAATAACAGAGCGGCAAATAACGCAGGCTGAGAGACGACTAATTCACGACACCTCTTCTAAAAGCATGGCTCACTGGTGAAGAGCTTCAGCCCTGTTCTCAAAAACAGAATGCCTTCTAGAAAATCATTATCTTCTAGCTGCTGTACCACATTGCCACCTGTTGACTGTATTGTGCCTCATATACTGATAATGAATTGAACACGCATGTCAGCGAGATGGATTTACTGTGCCTCATTTACTGATAATGAATTGAACACGCATGTCAGCGAGACAGATCCCCCACAACGGCAGTCACTTCAAAACTAGAGCAATCAGGAACATGATAAAGTAGAGCACCATGACCTGGATCTACTTTATGTAAAAACGTAAGTTTCACATTCAGACTCTGGACTCTGATCACATGCGCTGCCCTTTACACTCACTCAGACCACTGCTTTTTATATACTGTGGTCTCCTGAATAGATAACCATCCTCTCTTCTCAACAACAGGCTAAAGATTTTAAAAGACAAACAGCCACCAGCGCAGCAGCACCTCCGACACTGTAAGCAAGCTTTGTGCCTGGGCTGAAACAGGCAGCATCGATGCCCGGCCCGAGCACCACAAAGCAGCAGTGGGGTTTGCACTGAGAAACGCTTGAATTCAAGTGGAATTACTGTAGTTGTGCTGGAGTCCCAAAGGCAGGGCAGCACTGTAACCTGTCAGCACAGATTACTGTAGGGCCTGTTTGTGCTTCTCTGCTGAAACATGACTACACTGCTGTAGCCCAGCATTCCAGAGGCTATTCTGGAGAGGAACGGGGCCGGGCTCCTCAGATGGATTTCCACCCCACACCCGATCGCTTGCCCGCTACTTGCCCCGCGCATGTTGTTATTTTGGACGTCTCTAAATATCACTGGCATTGGAACCAACTGTCCTAACTAAAAATAGGAAAATCCCAGTCGCAGAAAGAATTAAAACAAACACAAGCGTCCCACAATTCACAAGCCGAGTTCTGCTTCAGACGTTTTAATGATAGTTTTGTGATCTCATTGCAGTGGACCTCCATGCTCCCAGGATGCCCTTTGATTAGCTCTTTGGAAAACACGCTGTAGGAGGTGCCACACACAGTTCAGATCTGAATTGCATAAAGCATGTCAGAATACGGCTTTGGAGGCTTCTTTCGGGAGTTGCAATAGGGTGCACTACTGTGTAGTAGTCTGTCAATCATTTATGGACTGAAGCTTAAAAGAATAAATAGGAATGCATTTTCAAAGGCTGGACTTCAGTCCTGTTGCAAGCCTCCCTCCCGCCCCCCTTCCCCTCTCCGGCCAGATTTGTGAATAAGAGTCTGTCCTGCAAAACGACACACTATGGAAGAGCTCAACTGAAAGCACAGACACACACAGACACACACCCTCCCCCAACACACCCCCCACACACACACACACCCCTCCCCCGACACCTCCCCCACACACAGACACACACCCCTCCCCCCACACCCTCCCCTGGTCCAGCCAGATATGTGAATAAGAGTCTGTCCTGCAAAACGACACATTATGGAAGAGCTCAACTGAAAGCACAGACACACACACACACACACACACACACACACACACACACACACACACACCCCTCCACACACACACACAGCGCACCAGGCAGCTAGTGCAGCTCCAAGGTTAGCATTCCAGTTGCAGTTGTGCGTCAGCACTGATGACTGATGCAATTCCTGTGATTCCAACAGCCACAACACTGGCTGCATGTTCCTTTACTCTGGGTTTGCAGAACACGCCAGGGCTTAAAAAGAGAGGCAGGAGACCGGGCTTAAAAAAGAGAGGCAGGAGACCGGGCTTAAAAAAGAGAGGCAGGAGACCGGGCTTAAAAAAAGACAGGCAGGAGACCGGGCTTAAAAAGAGAGGCAGGAGACCGGGCCTAAAAAAGAGAGACAGGAGACCGGGCTTAAAAAACGAGAGGGCAGGAGACCGGGCTTAAAAAAGAGAGGCAGGAGACTGGGCTTAAAAAGAGAGGCAGGAGACTGGGCTTAAAAAAGAGAGACAGGAGACCGGGCTTAAAAAAGAGAGGCAGGAGACTGGGCTTAAAAAAAGAGAGGCAGGAGACCGGGCTTAAAAAAGAGAGGCAGGAGACTGGGCTTAAAAAGAGAGGCAGGAGACCGGGCTTAAAAAAGAGAGGCAGGAGACCGGGCTTAAAAAAAGACAGGCAGGAGACCGGGCTTAAAAAGAGAGGCAGGAGACCGGGCCTAAAAAAGAGAGACAGGAGACCGGGCTTAAAAAACGAGAGGGCAGGAGACCGGGCTTAAAAAAGAGAGGCAGGAGACTGGGCTTAAAAAGAGAGGCAGGAGACTGGGCTTAAAAAAGAGAGGCAGGAGACCGGGCTTAAAAAAGAGAGGCAGGAGACTGGGCTTAAAAAAAGACAGGCAGGAGACCGGGCTTAAATAAATCCTGTTGCTTTCTGGAAAATGCCCCCTGGGTGCCTACTTATCATGTAAAGGACAAGTCATCAAGTCAGAAGTATCAGGATGTTCCTGCTGCTCCCGTCACACGCTGTCCCTGGCTGCTGGATTGTTTTGATCCCCATTCACGTCACTACACTGGGCAGCTTGGAGTCGGATATCACCCACGCTGCGGATTACCTTCTCAGGCACACACTCGCTGACATTTAAGAGATCTGCCTCAAACATACAGTATAGCGCTGTGCTCACACCAGACCTGACTCTGAGATGTCAGTTACATAAGCAGTCTGGTTGTGTGCTCTTTATCGAGGGGCAAGGTGATGAGTCTTGCAACGGATCACATGTTTCAATCCTGGCACAAAAGAAAACAGAACTCTCGAAACAACGTTTATATAATTGTTGGCGTTGCGGTTTTTCTGCGAAATATTCATACGATAATCGAATATTTTTTAGTGACAGCACAGCGTACAAGACTCAAAAGGATTTGATTAAGGTACAGTCAAAGAAATATTTAGTACTTAGGGCGCAGTTTAATTTACTTTGCGCTGAGGAAAATACATTGATAAACGTTAAGCAATTTATACAAGCCATAGTTTCCTAAAATCCCTTTTGAATTGGGTCCCTTGTTTTGTTTGTGTTTTTTTTTTTCAAAGCCATGTATAATATTTAACATCTGTGACAGGTCAAATGTTTTGCGGCTGGCAGTCATCTTGGGCTCAGGTGTAGAGGAACAGCCTGGGGTCAAACTGACCGCTTTTACACAGACACGTTAAACTGTTTCATTAAGAAACTGGGGTCAAACTGACCGCTTTTACACAACCCTATGTTAAAATGTTTCAGTAAGAAATTGCTTTATTAGCTCAATAGAACAGTGTGTGATGTGATCAGGTGGGAATTGAATTATTGAATCAATTCCCCCTGCTATCTACACCCTAGAACTGATTCAGTGAAGGCAGTAGTCCAGTCTGAATGGGACAGCGTGCAGGAGAGAGAGGTTGTGTAAGGGAGTAGACACTACATGTTTGTTTAGGGAGGTGATTCAGTGAAGGCAGTAGTCCAGTCTGAATGGGACAGCGTGCAGGAGAGAGAGGTTGTGTAAGGGAGTAGACACTACATGTTTGTTTAGGGAGGTGAGTCAGTGAAGGCAGTAGTCCAGTCTGAATGGGACAGCGTGCAGGAGAGAGAGGTTGTGTAAGGGAGTAGACACTACCAGGAATATGGCGTGAATTTTGAAGAACAGAAACTGAAAGACAAAAGAAAGGTATTTGCAAGATATGGGTTTAGTTTTACAGGGTAAAAGGAGTTAGCCTTCCCTGGTTTATGTTTGTTTAAGAAAAACGGCATTAGATAGTGCTCCAAGGGAGCTAGGATTTTGTTAGTTGTTTTTGTTTCAATGTAAATAATAAAAGTGCCCAAACCATGCTGACTAGAGGGGCTTCACCACACATCCTAAATGAAAGAGATGGATCTTTGCAGTTATTTATGTGGAAGCCACTGCTATTTTAACCAGGGGGTGTCATCTTACTCTGGAAGTTCCTAAAGGGCAAGAAAGCGCTTGCTTCTAATTATACAGCAGAGATACATACGATGATTCCACACCTCCACCCAGCGCTACCCCAGAACACTCTGCTTCTTATCTTACTTCCAGCTATACTGCATAGACAGGATAGTCTCACATTGCGCACAGCCCTCGTGTTTAAACCTGTCTCACACTGTGCACAGCCCTCGTGTTTAAACCCGTCTCACGCTGCGCACAGTCCTCATGTTTAAACCCGTCTCACGCTGCGCACAGTCCTCATGTTTAAACCCGTCTCACGCTGCGCACAGTCCTCATGTTTAAACCCGTCTCAGACTGCGCACAGCCCTCATGTTTAAACCCGTCTCACGCTGCGCACAGTCCTCATGTTTAAACCCGTCTCAGACTGCGCACAGCCCTCATGTTTAAACCCGTCTCACGCTGCGCACAGTCCTCATGTTTAAACCCGTCTCAGACTGCGCACAGCCCTCATGTTTAAACCCGTCTCACGCTGCGCACAGTCCTCATGTTTAAACCCGTCACACTCTGCACACAACCCTCATGTTTAAACCCATCTCACGCTGTGCACAGTCCTCATGTTTAAACCCATCTCACGCTGTGCACAGTCCTCATGTTTAAACCCATCTCACGCTGTGCACAGTCCTCATGTTTAAACCTGTCTCACGCTGCGCACAGCCCTCGTGTTTAAAGCCCTTGTGTTTAAAGCCCTCGTGTTTAAAGCCCTCGTGTTTAAAGCCCTCATCTCTATTCACGTGTCTGCCTGCACTTTGCATGTAATGCTGATTGGAATGGGAAAGGCAAAGTTTGTCTCCTGCATATATTGGTGCAGTGCTATTGAATCTGGCTGAGGCACCGACATGCCTATCGATTTCAGATTGGGTTCCTTTGTTCCTGTAATTCAAGGTGGCTGGTACTTTCACACAGCTGAACGGGAGATCGCAGCATGAATCAAGAGCACCTGCCTGACCGACTTACACGTTCCAGTTAGATTTTTGTGGAGGAAAACCTATTAACTTGTTGTCTTTTACTGGGACACTGGACTACACAAAAAGGGTATTAACAAGTCTTCTTTAAATTATTACTGTTATTTTAAAAATGGCAGCTGTGGGGGAGAATATCCCTTTGGGTATAATTGGGAAGAAATGGGTATCACACACTTTTGTTTTTCTAGGGCTGTTAAAAAAAAAATATAAAAAAGTTTATTAAAAGAAAATAAATCTTCCTTCAAGTGTATTATTATTACTACTGTCCAGACAGAAGAGCGCTTTGATACTGAGATTAAAGGGGGAGCCCAGACCTTCATGCAGTACCAGGCAGACCCCAACATGCTATCAAATCCCTGTCCCTCATGGATAAAAGAGCCTTGTTTCATTCACAAGGACCCTCTGTGAGGTCAAACAGCGAGGCTGTGATTGTGTCGCTGCACACTCAACTCAAAACCTTTCTTGGCAGAGCTGCTGACAGCTTTTCTTCTTACAAACTGATGGATTTGCTTGATGTACCATCAACCTACGTTCATGACAAGTTACTGAGCTTGCAATATTAAACAATAATAATAATAATAACAATAATAGTAATAATAATAATAGTAAGCAGTCAGTCCTGTTCTTTAAGCAATGTGCCTTGCTGCCAGTCAGTCCTGTTCTTTCCTAATTTAGCCCTTCTTTGCAGTAATGTTCTATACTTCCCTGATGAATGAACAGTGAGTGACGACCCGACTCACCTAGCTGGCTGAGGTCCAGTCTGGTCCAATGCATTCCTGACGGGCAGCTCTTGGATAAAGACCGGATGTAGACAGAGCCGTGCGTGTCCAGCCCCCACACTGCGTCCTGGCAGGCTGAAAGCTGTACCATCTCGACATCAGGGGGCAGCTGGAGCGTTGACGGCCTGAACTGTGGATTGTGATCACTGATGCAGAACAAGTCCTTGCAGCTCTGCCTCAGCCACAGGAAGCTCCCTGTAACAAGCAGCAGCACACACTGCACAACTCTGAATGCGTCACTTCAACAAACTGACACAGACTACTGCTGTGATAAAAACAGTCCTAATAATATGAGGAAACAGCTCAGCAATTCTTATGAATTTCTACAATTCAAGGAAGACAACACACCCTTTGCAAAGGAATAATAACATTAATAACAATAATAATAACAATAATAACAATAACAATAATAACAATAATAACAATAATAATAATCATCATCATCATCATCGTCTAGCCATCTGTTAATATGGTACCTGTTACTTGTGTGACAAGACAGGGGAGATTTAGAAATAAATTTAAAAAATGGGGCACCTTCCTATTGCCAAATAATAGCAGTTTTTAATGACCTTGTTTTGTAGGAGCCGGTGAGGCGAAGACGAAAGCCCATTTGGTAGCGGAGGCAGTTCCACGTGGCACCACATTCATCCAGTAGGTACCTGCGAGAGATCAAAAAACACTCTGGATGTGTGGGGAGACAACAGCAGCTGCGTGACTGCAGGGAGGGGCGGCTTGTACAGCTATGAACCGATAGTTCCTTTCTGATCAACTCCCCTTTAGCAAGCCCAGGAGCGGCTCCCTACCTGTGAGATTGCCCTTGGCCACGTGGAACTCATTCCTCCCCGAGGTGATCCAGACCCCACCGGTGTTGACGCTGATGAGGCTGGGCTGGCACTGAGGCTGCTGTGTCCAGAACGCCACACGCAGTTTATCAGCTACCTTCTCCACCGGCGCCTGGGCGGCGCTGGCCACGGTCTGCGTGGCGTGGATTATCGTCTGGAAGAGGCTGCTCTGATCGAACACCACGTAATCTGTGATGCTCACCTGACAGCAGGGACACATACAAATGACCGTTCTATCATACATCATATAATGTTACAAAGCAGCAACTCGGGAGGGTTGAGGAATCCACTCGAAAGTGTCCCTGGCGTGTTTCTTACACGTTTTATTACTATTAACCCTTCGCTGCCCAGTGTGCAATAACATCATCAAATTTGACCTCCACTTTTCATTCATGGAAAGTGATCTTTGTGTTCTTGTAAGTCATTCTGGCCAAAACCCCGGTGACACAAAACCCCGGTGATTTCTGATGACGTCAGCGAAGGCAGGCTGCCGGCAGTATCTCTATTTTACTGCATGGAAAACAATGGAGAGCGACGGTGAATTTGAAGTTTTTTACGTATCATGCTCAGAATCTAGCACTGAATTTGACACCGGCATCTGACAACCAGGAGTCCGAAGCAGGTGTTTTGCAGCCCTATAGATTCGAGCCTTACCAAACACCTGGTGAGGAAAGTTCAGGCTCCGATTCAGATGACAACCAAGACAGACAGACATTTCCCCAGAGACATGGAGAGGTTGCAAAATAAGGAATGGTAGGTCCTGTCCAGGAACATGTTTATAAAAGGAAATGAGACTGATTGCGTTCAGATTATTAACACAGTTCATGTGCAGATGCAAGTTTGACTGTGACCGACAGTGTCAGTGGAAAACACTTCCTATCTACAGCTCTACAGCAGGTATGGCATGTAAAGGTAAAGGAGAGAAAGCTTTTCATTATGAAGCAAGTATGGCATGTAAAGGTAAAGGAGAGAGAGCTTTTTCATTATAAAGCAGGTACGGCATGTAAAGGTAAAGGAGAGAGAGCTTTTCATTATGAAGCAGGTAGAGCATGTAAAGGTAAAGGAGAGAGAGCTTTTTCATTATGAAGCAGGTATGGCATGTAAAGGTAAAGGAGAGCGAGCTTTTCATTATGAAGCAGGTATGGCATGTAAAGGTAAAGGAGAGCGAGCTTTTTCATTATGAAGCAGGTATGGCATGTAAAGGTAAAGGAGAGAGAGCTTTTCATTATGAAGCACACACACCTGCCACCAGTGATCGTCCTCCCCTTGAGGTTTCTTTGGAGTGACTCCGGTCCTGAACCAGAGGTTCCCATTGGTGTCCAGAGCCCAGGCGGTGTGGTGGTCTCCCAGGGAAATGCACACGGGTTCCAGTCCCTGTCTTTCACTAAGCACAAAACAGATGACATTTACACAGCCTCTCATTCACAATCCATTTCAAGACTATAGTCTTACATATTGTTCAAGGGATCGAGTTTAGTAAACCCTAGGGCTAGATGTACTACGTTTATGCTACAGTGCAAAACTTCCAACACCATTTTCCCAAAATGGCAAGAAATACAACCGGCACAGGCACTCTGTACACAGGGATGGAAATAAGGCTCCTATTGCACAGCAGTTTCACCCATTCTAGGTTTTAATTTGTGCTTTAAGCTCCAGTGTATAGGTAACAAGCTCAGGTGTGTCTTATTAAACTCGCAGTAAAACCAGGAATGGATCAAACTGCTATGCAATGGGAGTCTTCCATCTCTGCGTGAAACCACTTACAGATTTGAAGCCTGTGGTTTGTCGTGCAGCCCAGGTTTACCTGACTGAGTCGTACTTCCACCGCTCCCCCTCCGTGCAGAAGCTGCTGAGCCCTTCTCTACAGAACACAGCTCTCTGCTCGGTCAGGGCCCACACCACATTGTCTCTGGAGGCGATCTGGGACAGAGGGCAGGGGCAGTCCACCTTCACTGCTCGGGCACACGGACGCTCGATACTCAGCCCTGACAACGAACACAAACAACGGGGTCCAGTGAACTGAGCTGACCAGCCCCAGAGCCGTTTAAATCAGATCCTTCAACTAGGACCAATCCTCCCTGGAGTTTTACACATTTTAAACTAACACGAAGACACCACACGCATACTGCTAGATGCAAACAAAGATCCTTCTATTAATAATCTCAACTGCATTTAGACCCCCCAGTCCCCCCCAAAAAACAATGGAATCTAGGGATAACCCTGAGCTCCACTGTGTGAGTGACGAGGCTCTGCTCTAGATCAGTGGGAGCGTTGTTATGTTAGCGAGCTCCACTGTGTGAGTGATGAGGCTCTGCTCTAGATCAGTGGGAGCGTTGTTATGTTAGTGAGCTCCACTGTGTGAGTGACGAGGCTCTGCTCTAGATCAGTGGGAGCGTTGTTATGTTAGCGAGCTCCACTGTGTGAGTGACGAGGCTCTGCTCTAGATCAGTGGGAGCGTTGTTATGTTAGCGAGCTCCACTGCGTGAGTGACGAGGCTCTGCTCTAGATCAGTGGGAGCGTTGTTATGTTAGCGAGCTCCACTGCGTGAGTGACGAGGCTCTGCTCTAGATCAGTGGGAGTGTGAGTGACGAGGCTCTGCTCTCGATCAGTGGGAGTGTTGTTATGTAAGCGAGCTCCACTGTGTGAGTGACGAGGCTCTGCTCTAGATCAGTGGGAGTGTTGTTATGTTAGCGAGCTCCACTGTGTGAGTGACGAGGCTCTGCTCTAGATCAGTGGGAGTGTTGTTATGTTAGCGAGCTCCACTGTGTGAGTGACGAGGCTCTGCTCTAGATCAGTGGGAGCGTTGTTATGTTAGTGAGCTCCACTCTGTGAGTGACGAGGCTCTGCTCTAGATCAGTGGGAATGTTGTTATGTTAGCGAGCTCCACTGTGTGAGTGATGAGGTTCTGATCCCGCCTACCTGTCTGGAGGTACAGGTCTCCATTGGTCCGGATGATCCAGGCGGTGTCGTCACTCAAGGCTACGAAGGCTGCCTGAGGCAGGGCCTCGTACCAGTGTCTTTTTCCCTTTATTGTTACTTTCGCACAAGCGAACGCCTTGTTGGTTTTCAGCTCAATCTTCCAAAGCAGCGCACCTGTTCAATTCAGGAGATACAGCCACTTCCGTCACAATCCACGATAGCTGCTGGATCTCTGCCATCTAACTTTACCAGTAAATACTTCAATTGAATTCACTTAATGAAAGCATTAGCATTTTACTGTAAAAGTGAAAAAGCATTTAAACTGAATTTACCAGACTGGCACTTCTGCGCCCTGTATCTTGTATTTCACCTGAACTAAAACAGCAGAACATGATCATGAAGAACCTGCTTCATACCTGAAGGTGATACTGCCATCTGCTGGACATTGTCCTCATATTTCTGCCACCGCAGACCTGCACTGGGCAAGGCGCTGCAGTAGAGGCCCCCTTTGAAATCCAGACACCAGATATACTTCTCTGAGACCACCAGGCTCAGGATTCCATAGCCAGGGCCAGAGTAGCCCATCCAGCTCTCTGCAAACTAGCACAAGAGGCATAAACATTGGAGAGGGAGACAAGCGAGAGAACAATGCAAACAGTGATTATTATACACACACAACATCGGCACATAAATTAGAAATGCCTGTGGCCAGCGTCTATGGGCACACAACTTTGCTAAAATCATTAACTGCTGTTGAGAATGGAAAACAGCAAATCATATGCTATGATCAGGGCTTCTGTCTTTCAGTTGTTATTCATTTTTGGTTTTAATTTTGAGCTATTTTCAGGTTTTATGTAAATCGTGTTTTTTCGGGGCTTTTGCTTTTTATATACTGTATGAAATGATTGTTTTCGATGACTTTCCTAATGCTTTGGTGTTTTTTCCTTTCACAATATGTATAGTAACTGGACAGTACTGGCACTCTTCAATTGTAGCTTCTTTCCTTTGCTGTCTTCCACAATGAAATCCTTCTGGTCACGGGCACATTCGAAAGGGGTTTTGTGTGTCTCGCCATTTTTTTACATTTCGCTACAATTTACAATTTTGTTTTAAATCCTCCCTATCTAACTGTAAAATAGCTTTAAATCCTGCAAACAAGTCTCTGTTCCTAACTGTAATCTTGTTTAAAATCTCGCAAGCCAAGTCTCCAATAGAAATGTAGGAATTTGCTGCCACTCAGTAGAAGGGGCGGGTTTGAAGTATTCAGATCTCAGGAAGGAGGGTCACTGTCCAATGGCGCTGGGAAAGGGGTGAAGTCAACGTGACTTGAGTAACCATTTCCAGTGTTTTTCCGTGTTAATTGGCAATACACCGATTTCATTGTTTTTTGTATGTGGGATGTTTTACTGGTTAATCAGAAGCCCTAGTTATAATACATTTTGCCATGTTCCCCTACTTGCAGTTGAAAGATGACTGTTTACAGAATACCTTACCCTCTGCACTAGAACCTGAGCAGTGTTCACAGCATACCACCCCAATCTACGCAATGGCAGCATTATGTTCTATTATAGGCAGGTGCAGTAGATACCTGATCAGATCTGAAAAGGCTTGAATCGTCTAGACTGGGTTTCATTTGGTCTCCAGGATGACTTGTACCCGAGATGCCATCAGCCACATTGGCCTCCGAGCAGGAATGCGACATTCCGTGGCCGTAGATATCTTCGTCATCGCTTGAGAGCGACAGTGGCTCCTGATTACATGTCTCAGTTCTCACATAACGTACGGATTCACATTCAGAGGCATCATTCATTGCGTCGCTCAGATTCACCAAGTCCTCTGGATACATCTCGTGACTGTCGGATGTGTTCGGGGGTTCAGCTTCCTCTCCTGCAAAGGGAGCGTGCGTTGAGGGAAACAGCGGCCCCTCTGAACTCCATGACCGTCTGTTTGTTGCCTCTGCTAATGCAGTCCCCACCTCCCCGGGCTTGCTGTCCTCAGCAGACTGTGCGCTCCTGCTGTAACATTCGGAGGCAGTCTGGTTACCAGGAACACTTTCCCAGTTTTGCACGTGACTCTGAAGATCTGGAACAGCGTTGTCAGCGGGGCACTCTTGACCACGTTGAAGCAGCTCGTGGTCTTCTGACTGTAAACATGTGGGGGTTTCGGTCCAAACATCCTTTGATTCCAGGGGTGTAAACGAGGCAGGAGGTGAAACGGGTACGAAGCGCTCTCTCGGTCCAGCAGCACTGAGCAGGTCCGTGTCGGGCTCTTTGTTTGGGACGGTGGAGACGAGCTCTGGAGACTGAAGCACGGTGAACACGTCGGAGCAGCTGTCCTCCTGCACCAGGCTCGCTCTGTCCGGGGAGTCCGTGCTCTGCAGGTCCAGGCTGCTGGTCCTGTCTGAGAGGAAGTCACACACCGGAGTGCTGGGGCCGTCGCTCTCCGGCTCCAGAATGAACACCCCGTCGGACCAGCTGTTTTCAGACATCTGGTTTCCACTGTCTGTTTCACACCGCAATGACAAGAAAAAGGAGCCCAGTGAATGACAGACAATATTATCAACAGCAAACAAAATGAAGCAAACGTGAACACGGATTGTGCGATACAGAAACGTATCCGCAACTGTATCAGCATGCAGCATTTGGGACTCAATTATTCACACATCTCGTTCATTCAGTATACATATATTACATACGTTACACTGCAAGGACCCTTCACTCATTCACCAAAATCATTATTTCACTTTTTGTTTTTAGGCAGCACTTTGGGGAAGCCCAATTTGCTGTGGTTTAGTACCTGTCATATCATGCAGTTTCAACAATTCTCCCTGCTATTATCAGATTAATAATGCTTTCTGATATGCATCGTCCACATGATTTCTGCGACATGGCGGCTTCTTAACAAAACTTAACAACATCCAAGAACAAGAACAAGTGACAAGTGAAGTGCCCACCTTGCCTCCTCTTCTTCTTCTTCTTCTTCACTTTGATGGACTTGACCACCAGCTCCTGGTCGAATTCCTCCACGCTGATGGTGCTGAAGCGTGCCGAGGAGTGGGGGCTGTCCGCAGACACTTCGGAGGCTGTGTGGTCCACAGTGGCCCCCAGCCCCACCGCACTGTCCCAGGAGTTGACAGAGCTGCTGCGGCTCCTGGTCTCGCTGGTGACCGGGCTCCCTTTCTGCCCCTGTTCGGTACTCAGCTCCGTCACAATTCCTTTCAGATCGCCGGCCTGGGACTCGGGCGGCCTGCCCCACAGCACTGCAGGCTCCTGGTCATCCTGTGCCAGCTGCAGCACGCCTGTCCTTTTGTCCCCAAATTCTGAAATGATCGACATGGTTCTGATCTGCTGGGCGGTCTCCACGGACCCCGTTGGTGTCAGTACGGACGGGGTTGTAGCGAGAGGACTGTTGAGTCTCGAACCTGAATCTGGGAGAAAAACAAAACAAAAAAAACCACACGTTTAGAACATGAATCGTAAGGTAAATTACTAACATTTTAGTAAGAGCCTTTTTAAAAACGTACCTATTGATGGCAGTCCTTCAGGACGGTTTGAAATTCTTATGAGATCGCGGTCTCCCTTTAACAGAAAGATCTCGTTCTCTGTGCATGAGACAGATACAATGTCGCCAGATCCTTCCAAACCCCCAATAACAGCCTGGCAATGCAATAGACCAATTTTACAAATGCATTTGAACTAATAACAGTCAGTGCTTGATCCTATGCTTTTACAGCTGGGAGAAAGTGTCTGTGACTTTAAACTATACTTATTTATAGTATACAGTTTACACATATATAAATACAGTATAAACCCTATCCGAGTCCACTTCCACCCTTTGCAGAGCTCTGCCACTAACACAGGCATGTGGACTCTGATGTTTTGGATTTGCACCAATGCTTCTTGAATAATGTTTTTGAAAAGTCATACCAGGCAATTCCAGCAACAACTAACCGTTTCGTCAGCGCTGGACTAATCAAGCTTTCTGACAATATGATAAGAACTCTGCGCAGCTCTCTCTGTGTCTGAGGGGTTACGCTCCATACCTGGCTCACTGAATCCACCAGGTACACACTGTACTCATTCCAGCTGAGCAGCCAGCCCTCCCTGAGGAAGCAGGCCACCTGCCCCAGCTGCCTCTCCGGAGGACGGTACCCCCCTGTGCCGCCTGCGCCCGCCCGGGGGAACAGTTCAAACTGCCTCACTCCCTGTGCAAAGAGGTCCTTCAGAATGAAGGTGGCCTGGACAGTGCCGTGGACGTCAGCCTTCCAGAGACGGAGCCCCGGCCGGGCAGCGTACACAGTGAGGTCGCTCTGCTTGCACAGGCTGGGGTGGAAACAGGCCCCGAATCTGCCACTGCTGAAAATACAAAGAGGCAGTAAGCATACCCGAGGACACGCATGCAAACACAGGGGTTAAATATCTCACAAATAAATCCACAGTCTCTTATATCACTGATTCACTCTTTCAGTGTATCACAGCTCCTATCACAAATAAATCCACAGTCTCTTATATCACTGATTCACCCTTTCAGTGTATCACATCTCCTATCACAAATAAATCCACATTCTCTTATATCACTGATTCACCCTTTCAGTGTATCACAGCTCCTATCTTTTGCTATTGCAAATAATTTTCCATGTTTTGTTTTTCTTTATTGTCAAACCTTTATTAAATAACATTGAAAACCCATTTCTCTCTCTTTTTTACACTCTGTCTGCCCACTGTACTGAACCCAATCACACTATAATCACCATCACACCTTTTTGATTTTATACAAGCATGAGCAAAAACTGCCTTGCCATTGATCCCAATTACCTTTTCCTGGGCTTTGTTCCAATCTGCTGGACTGCGTTGCATTCTGTGTAGAAAAGCAGACAGCGCTGGCAGGTGGACACCAGCAGCACTTTGTGACTGTAATCCAGCTGCACCACAGCAGCCTGCTCCTCCAGCAGCACGCTGGGGTTACAAACACCCTTGAGAGAAACACAGGAGAGGATTTCCCACCAGCCTTTCTAATAGCAACACATTTACTAGCACACGACTGCATTGGAACGCACGTATTCAATGAGATTGCATTGGAACACACTTATTAAATGAGGCTGCATTGGAACGCACTTATTAAATGAGGCTGCATTGGAACGCACTTATTCAATGAGGCTGCATTGGAACACACTTATTCAATAAGATTGCATTGGAACACACTTATTAAATGAGGCTGCATTGGAACGCACTTACTCAATGAGGCTGCAGACCCCTAATGATAATGGAAACGTTGTTTCCTGCGACGGGAGTGAGGGGTTTGACGATTTTAAATGGGATGATATGTGGCATTGCTAGATTAGGGTTAAAGGCAGTGGTGCAGGTTGAGGAATGAAGTAAAAATCTCACAGGAGTTAAACTGTAGTGATGTTAGCTTGCAGTAAATGTGGTGAAGGTTTCATCTTCAGGATTAAACTTGTACATACTGGGTAAGCGAACATCATCAGGAGCCCCCCCATCACTTTTTATAAATGACTGCAGCATGTATTTGTGCAGAACACTGTCTGTGCGCAGCATGTAACTGTACATGCAAGTGAATGGGAAGAAATGCAGACTATGAAATAAATGGGTCCACACGACACCTTTACCATGGCAGGGAAACACCTAGATCTGCCTCAAGATTTCTGACAATGGTTAAACGTTTAGGTCCAATTCGAAACGCACTAACAATACATTTAAAATACAAACACTCCCACCCTGATTAGCACTAATCTTGGGCACCCGAATGATCTCTCAGGTAAGGCAGTCTGAGATCAGTGCTAATCACAGTATGAAGCACAGCACAGTAATGCAAGTGATCAACATGGGGTGAAAGCAGTCAGAATTATTGAACTGCTGCGATGGGATTTAAGCAGATCAGTGACTGTACCTGGTCCAAATCCAGAGAAGAATAGACAATTTTGCCTTTGTCATCCCCAGAGAATAACTTCATTCCATTAGCACTCCAAGCTAGAGCGGTCACGGTACTTTTGTGAAGGCCGACCACATCAAAGCGCCGCAGCTGTGGGGAAGAAATGAAAGAAGGATCCAGGCAGAAGGGAACGGACAGCTGCATTACTCTGGAGAAATGCCTTGTTTGTGATGAAGGCTCACGGTCTTATCATGCATATGCCAGAGCTTGTCAATGAATCAACTTCAGCTAACACAGCATATCATAAATAAAGAAAGAAAGAAAGAAAGAAAGAAAGAAAGAAAGAAAGAAAGAAAGAAACTGCTACCACTGCTTCTCAAGGGAGTGTTTCAGGCTGGCTTGTATCACAAACATACACAAAGCACCTTTTTGTTAATGGGGGATGAAGAAACCCCATTCGACATGTGCAGCGGTTTTACAATAACAAGAAGGTGAAGCAGTATTCACCTGTTTGTTTCTCCCAGGCAAAGGGCAGACCAGCTGGAAGAGCACCACTCTGCCCAAAGCTGTGCCAACAGCCACCAGATCATCAAAGCAGCTCAACAGCTTCACTGCGGTGATGGATTCCGACTTCCCCTAGCAAAACAAAATGCAAAGAAGAGCACTCCGACTCACACGGGAAACAAGAAACGAACCGGGGAAAAAAACAAACAGTCATACAGGATCAATGCGATTGCTTCTGCTTTGAAAGGGCCACGGAAATGACGCATCAACTGCAGATTCCTTTTCTCATTGTATTGTTATTGCCAGTGCTTGCCAGTGTTCTGCACAGTGTGCAGCACTAGGCGTCGCTGCTACAGTAAGAGCAGTAGACTTACCTCCAGGTTGTATTTCTTCATCTGGTTCAGCCTCCTGCAGTACAGATACAGCATCCCAATACTGCTGCCCACTGCGATGTAGTCACTGCTGGCATCCAGAGCGGTCAGGTAGACCAGCACTGAGCGGAACCCTTTCTGCACCTTGGCTGGGATGGCATTCAGCAGGTAGTACAGGGGGCAGAACTCCTTCAGGGGCACCGGAGGGCTATTTGCAGCCATTGCAGGATGTGGAGGCACTGCAACACTTACTGAAACCCTGGAAGTCAAGTAAATGGAAAAGCACTTTGGGATTTATTTTAATGAAAGGCGCCATGCAAAATAAATATATTATTATAAGAAGAGACATGAAACCAGAAACCACAGCAAAGGGTTCACTTAAATGGCATGGCGTTTCTAGTTTCATGTTGAATATGTTGCTACAGACAGTACTGCATTGGCTGTTCTCTGATATAATGATGACGCCGGGGTACAGAGGGATAGTCTTTGTGCGGTAGCCTGCAGACAATTCTGCTTCTGTCCTTCTCTTAGTGTCAGCCAGGGTAGAGCTGGGAAAGTCTGCAATGGTTCAACAGCACCCAACAACATTATTATACTTACACTGCGCACATCAGTACCGTACCTGGTATCCAAAGAGACCCGTTACACCTGCCTGGTCATCCTCAAATGAGATCTGCCGAATGTATCAAAAACAACGCACTTAATACCATTACATAGACTTGCACGGGAGTAGAAAGCCGCGTTTCTCGGCGCTGCCCTGCCTAGATTCTACGCCAGGTTCACAATAAACAGCAATAACGTTTTTATTCCTTAACCCACAACAAAAAAAGAAACAACTTCGGTTCTTTTTTATTTTTAATATCCACTGCTGGTGGGGTGGATTCGTGGTTACTGTGGACTGATTTTTTTTATTTTATGTTTGTGTAGCAGATGTATAAAACATTGATGTACATTGTGTGACACGGCGACAGCAATTCGTTAATAAAGAAATACACTGACCTGTCTCCTTGACTGCGTACCTGTCTTGCGATGTGCGTATTATTATTATTATTATTCCCCTGATTCAGTCTCAGATGATATTAAACCGAAAGCACACCCCCCTATTGTAACTATATGACATCGTATCAAAGATTATAACAACAACTAGGCCTGGCGTGAGTGTTTCGGTGCAGGATTATATTCATACCGATAATCGATGTGACATTTCAAACGAACCTCAACATGACAAGTTACTTACTCTACAGAAGCGCTATTGTTATTACTAATATAATACAAACAACACGAAATAACGCGCAACGCTGGTACTTACATTCAGAAGCGATGAACACACTGCTATGAAATCTCCTTTATTTTCCTCTGCGGGGTTCGTGGCTAGGAGTTCCCTTTATTTGAGCCCATTTATTACTGTTTTCTGTGTTTCTTTTTTCATCGGAAACAGCGGCTTCGCTTTTCTCTGCACATCAACAACACACACATCCGTCTGCACGGACTCGGCAGCAGCGTCTGACAGCAGGAAATGACGTCGTTGCACGCCTCCTCCTCAAACCTTCACCAATGTGGCGGCGTGCTGTGCTGATGTGCGGAGGCGTGCTGGTGAATGCGACTCGGTAGTCTCGATTTCTTCATTATTTCACGGTGTGGTTGAAATGGAAGGTATGTATGCTGTCGGTAGAAACACTGTTTTGCATGCACAGGGAGTCGATCCTTTCTTGTAACTGAATAGATTATTGAATGCGTCGCCAGTCAGTTTACATCATCAGAGAAATCAATCATGCTGAACATACATAAGAACATAAGAACGTTTCCAAACGAGAGGAGGCCATTCAGCTCATGTTGCTCGTTTGGTTGTTAGTAGCTTATTGATCCCAGAATCTCATCAAGCAGCTTCTTGAATGATCCCAGGGTGTCGGCTTCAACAACGCGCTTATATCCGATGAAACCTGATTTATGTCCCACTGTTTTACAGCGAGGAGTCCAGGAGTCGCTAGCTCCGCTAGAAAGCCTGTTTTAAGTAACAGTGCAAGAAAGATCAAGGATAATGCTGCAGACTGGCATAACTTCATTCTGAAATGGGACAAATTAAACGATACCGGCTTCACGGTCGCAAACAACATTGTGAACATTAAGATCAGCAAAGAGTAAGTGCCCTGTGTTTGTTTATTTATTTACTGTGTAAATGAAATGCACTGCTAGAGAACTCCTACTGATGTTATGCCAGTTTGATCAAAAGGTATTTGATGGTAGTTAGGAAACCTGTTTTTAATCAGATTTAACATGTAAAGTGTGTTTTACTGAATCAAATGCACTAACGAATTGTTTTAGATCGTATTTCTGCTAGTGTGTTATATGATAACGTGTTATATACTTTGCATTTAGACAACTCAGTTCAGTGAAGGCAGTCTTTTGTTAAACAGAGCATTGAAATTCTCATTGCTATCATGTAATTCAGGACAGAAAACGATGCCAACTTGCAAGTGGATTGTGACGGTTCGTCTGTCACCCAGAAATCTGCCTGTGCGTCGGAACCACACAAAGAGCTGGAGGAATGCTGCACTGAGCTGCTTGACATTATGGACAAAATGGTAATTCTATTAAAAAAAAAATAAAAACACATTTACTAACTTTCAGAAAAAAAAACCCTTCCTGTACATCCACACTAGAAAAAAAAGCTGAATTAAAAATGTGAAGATTTGATGGATGCGTTTTGTTTTGTCAGACTCACCTGGTTTCAAAAATGGCAAAGCTTTCTTCCACTGTCAAAGGAATCTGCGTGCTTGAGTCCTTCCAACACGGAGAGACAGGCAGAGACCAGCCCCTCTTCCACACGTGGCCCACAAAACAGTTTGGTGAGGATTCATCACACAGCCCATTGCTCAACAGCGTTGTATGTGTGTGTTTTTGCATGTAAATGCATTCAACAGCGTTGTATGTGTGTGTTTTTGCATGTAAATGCATTCAACAGCGTTGTATGTGTGTGTTTTTGCATGTAAATGCATTGTGCTGCTTATACAAGAGAGTATATATGAATGCATCCCTTGTAATTGGCTGCTTCAATATGAGGCGGGCCATTCCATGGTGTACAATACAATGTGTAGCAAAAGCAAGGAGTCTGGTAAGACAGAAATTCACGTGCATTTTGTATTACTTAAGACCCTTTTGAAGTTGCATTCATGTCTATGTGGTGAGTGACTGGATCAAGCTTTTTTTTTTTTTTTTTTTTTTCTAACCTAAACCCACAGACCGAAGGTGTTGCTGAAGGTTCATTTCTGGTGTTTTCTTTTCCAGATGAAGTTTCCTCAAAGCTGGCCGATGCCTACCAGCAGGAGCTGCGCCTCAAGCAAGCGATCGTGCAGGAAGTAGCTCACAGCACAGAGCAGGACCTCGCCATGGTCTATCTGTCAGCCTGGCTGTATCAGCCCTACATAGAGGACAGCAGCAGGGTACTGCTGGAGAGCATGTTGCTGGAGACTGGACACAGACCACTGTAGCAGCTCCAGTACTGTGTTTACACAGCACTGACTGTAATATGATTAAACAACCAATTAAAACAATACTGTACTGTTTATTGTAACAGATTGTCCCTTCAGTTTAGTTCTGGGCTTTTCAATACATGACAAGCTGCACTTTAAACAGTAAGTGAAAAACGAATACTTGTTTGGCAAAACATTTGTTAAAAAAAAAAAAAAAATTAACAAGAAAAATAGTGCAAGAACAGAACTTTGTTTTACCTCGAAACATCTCTTACACTTTGTTACAGTGAGCATTTTTACACAGAGATACATATATATAGATATATATTTTTATTTGTTTGCCAAAGGGATATCTTCAATAGAAAAGATATGATACTATTCATGTAATGCTGAAAATGTAGTCACAAACCGTCAATGGTTTTATACATATACATATATAAATAAAAAAAAAATACAAATAAAAACTAGTCCAAGTCGCGTATTTATGAACAAATAATTTAAAAAGTATTTTCTTCAGCCTGAATATCAGATTACAAAAATATACTTCAGATTTGGAAAGTGTTCACAGATGCGTTTCCGAAAGCAAGATGCCCTCGCTGTGCCCCTCTGCCTCCATGGCAAGCAGAGCCTGGACGGTCTCGAAGGACACGCCCTCGGGGGTGCGGATGTGCATGGTGGTGCCGTCGGCGTCCGTCACCATCACGATCCCCTCCGACGGCAGGGCGCCCCCAGCGTGATGCAGGATGAGGCCCTCTGAAGTCTGGATGAAGATCTGATCATGTCCCCGAGTCAGCAGCTCCTGGTTTTCATCGCTGAGCTGAAATTCGACGGTTCCACCGATAGTAACGGTGTGCTCCACACTGCCGTTCTCATCCCTGCTCTCCTTGTTCAGCGCGCTCAGGCCTGCACCCTGCAAACTGCACACTGCTTCTCCACCAATCTCGTTCCCTAAACAAACCCCAGTGGATTTCACTGTTCCAGGCTGCTGCTCGGGAGGTGGTGGTTCTGGCTCGCTGGTCTGAGTCCTGTACGAATGGTCCAAAGGAACCACATCCCTGCACAGAGCCTGTTCCAGCTGCTGCACCTGATCGGCGAGATCGGACTCCTTCAGGGGCTCCGAGGACTCTGGGTTGACAAAGCTGACCTGTGGACTCTTTTTGGCAGCGGTCAAGAGAAGCGTGTCTTCATCAGTCTCCACCTGGCAGGTTAGTTCATCAGAGGCCATTTCAACATTCACGCTGTGGCTGGACAGTTGCTCTTGGACCAGCTCCTCTGGTGTAAAGTCTGAAAACACCCCGGACTGTTCCTCGCCGGGAGCGCTCGCTCCAGACTCTCCTTCCACCAGAGGATTCTGGGAGTCCTGTAACGCCCCCTCGAGCGGCTGGTAAAGCAGCACGTTCGTGTGCCGCTGCGCGCTCCTGGGCTCCTCGTTTCCACTCTGTAATACTGTAGTGCTGATGGGATCGGCTCGGAGGGGTTTACTCGTCTCACCAGCGCCTCCTTGAGGCAATGTGGAGGGGTCACTCGGCGTCCTGCTGAGCCCTGCAATGGGAACATTCAAAAAGCATATTATTTATGCATGTTGTTGATTTTTGACAAATGTTGGGCACATGGTAAGTAAAACCAGGAGGATGTGTGGTCCAGTGGTTAAAGAAAAGGGCTTGTAACCAGAAGGTCCCTGGTTCAAATCCCACCTCAGCCACTGACTCATTGTGTGACCCTGAGCAAATCACTTAACCTCCTTGTGCTCCGTCTTTTGGGTGAGACATAGTTGTAAGTGACTCTGCAGTTGATGCATAGTTCACACATCCTAGTCTCTGTAAGTTGCCTTGGATAAAGGCGTCTGCTAAATAAACAAATAATAATAATAATAATAATAATAAACCAGAAGGTTGGTCGCCCTGGCTGAATGCAAGGTCTCCCGTGCCAATACCCCCTGGATTACTGATCGTGAGGAATGCCTTTGGAAATGGAACACTATCAGAAATCGATACAAAGCTTGCTTTTTGTTTTTACCTTGCCCTGCAGTAATGGCTGTGAAATTCACTTCCTCCACACCATTGTGATTGAGATCGATGCCATTCACGACTCCTGCACAGTTTTCTAACCTCATCCTTTTTTCTGGGGGCATTAGGCCTTCATAGTCACTCTAAACATAAAGTGTGAACAGTTAGCATAGGCAAATATATCCATTTCAGAAACACACACACAAAGTGTAATTGGTCATCGTTTTCAACATCTTGATTGCTGACTAGGCAACAGAGAATAATATAATATAATGAAAGAGACTGCACAGAATACTATAGCGTTGCAATGCTTGTATTGGAATCGGTATCACTGAATTGTGAGGCTTCCTGTACAGAATACATTGCATTGCAAGGCATGACCACAAGCACTACATGGTTACGGGTTCATCATTCATTCTTGGATGAAGACCCCATGTGGTCTGCAGCTCCTCTGAAGGCACATTGCCCATCTCTCAGGAATGATCACTGTCTCTTACAAAGCAGCCCATCATGTATGGGGACACGAATCACATGATGAGAGTGTACCATTACACCCCTAGCATTTCTTTGTAGCAGCTGCTCAGTACAAAATAAAAGGGAAGGCAATGTGGATTTCCATCCCGCCAGGTCCCGAACCTCCATTGCATGCTTGTTCCTGGGTGAGGGGAGAGATTCTTCCTTACAGACTGTCACAACACACTGCAACAACGGACCAGGATGCTGTCTTTTCTGCTTCTTCAAAAGCTCTTCGATTCCCAGCGATTTAGACACCTACAGAAACAAAACGCAAGTCTTTAGACCATCAAATTGAAAACAGAAACTTTGCCTCGGTTCAGTTTAGTAACAATTTATTTTACCAATGCACATTTACATTTCGTTAGTCTTCAACCAAAATGATTATGCTGTAGGAAGACACATGTTCATGACCTAGCATGAGACACAAATGACTTTACAGAGAGATGCAAACTGTTAGTGTTACACAAATCCCAAGTCTGCTATGTAACGGCAAGCTGTTGCACTTTTACAGCGAAGAACTCCACTTCACTAAAAGAAGTAACTGCTTGTTAAACCTAAAAGAACATACCCCAGTGTCTCGAATCTCCAGAGGCTGCTGGGAGCCCAGAGAAAGAGGGGATCTGAAGTGATCAGCAGCCATGTTCTTCACCTGGCTGTGTAGCTGTTCAAACTCCCTGTAAACATCAGCAAAGTGCGGGCGCGAGGGACGCCCTTTCTCAACCTGGAAAACCAAACCGCTACTTCAGACACAAACTTCAAACTGCTGTTTAAACACACTATCTTTTTTCATTCAGTAGTTCATTTTGCAAGAAGAAAATGTGTACTGTGTTGTTGCCTGACTGATTATACATGAAACTACTTCCCTGACTTGAAGCACATTAGATCACGGTCATACCTTCATTAGTAAGAACTCCCAGACCGTCATGACTCTGGCCAGTCGTGGTAGAGCCAGTTCCATTAGCTCTTCATTATCACACTGCTGTATTATCTGTGGAATAAAAGAACTGCATGAATGAAGTCACACGAGTGTGTTTGGTAATGAAAGCAGGGGGTCAGGTCTGCACCAGGGTCTCCTTTCCAGTAGCAGGTGCTATTGGGCCATGATGTTCAAACAGTGGTAATAATGAAGGCTTTAAAGTGGACTTCATGGGAACACTGACACTGCCAGCACACTACAGTCACTCGCTGCAGCAGGTATGAGGACCCCACCTGAAACTTCAAGCACTTTAGCGTGGGGTGGGGTGGGATCCCAATACCCGCTGTAAGCCAGTCACACTGCAGCTGTGCTCCTTTCAATCCATTCCCCTACAGGACTTTGTTCCAATCCGGTTTTCCTGCGAGTATTTATCGTACATGGCAAGGGCCTTACTTCAGCTCGGGAGAGTCTAAATTGAAACCACACTCCAAGCTGGAATGGCTCAAACTGCAATGCATGGACAGACTTCAAAAGATGCCCTGATCATAGGATTCTAATGCATCGTGCATCTCCAGTAAAATGCAAACGCATCACCGCCACACCTCTTTCAATCTGGCTTTTCTTCTCTGGATCTGCTGCTCTGTGGAAACCCCGCCCAGGTATTTAGGAGGCCTCCCGGGTCGGGCTCTTCTCCCGGGACGTCCCGACCTCCCTGACACTTTGGGGCGCCCCGGTCTCCCAGCCCCCCTGGGTCTCCCAGGACCGCGTGGTCTCCCTGGCCCGGGACAGGACAGGACTGTCTGAACAGAGGGGGGTTCAGCAGGCTGAAAGAGAACACGGGGGCATTAGAGATCACTTCATTTAATCTCAATTAGAACCAGAATCTTTTCTAAAATTTACATGTATTTGTATTCATTTTAAAAATGGAAACAGCCCCATTGTTTAAGAAGGCTTGTTTAGCGTACATGTCCTACTCTGTGAAACCCAGCTGGGGAATGGAATTGTACTTGAACGGAATTGTACTTGAACGGAATTGTACTTGAACGGAATTGTACTTGAACGGAATTGTACTTGTCCTGCACCTAATCCTACTTTCAGAAGTGCTGCTACAATGATCACATGCAAAATGATCAGGGCTCTCTGGCTGTTGAGGAGTCTGCTCTGAGCTGAATGGAGTTATTACAGGAGTTATTCAACCTCGAATACGATCTGCTGGGCCTGTAGAAATAAGACACCTCTTGCATAGCAGTTTCAGCCATTCCAGGTTTTACTATGAGCTGGATTATCACCAGTGTATAGGTAACAAGCTCAGGTGTGTCTTATTAAACTCATAGTAAAACCAGAAATGGATCAAACCTCCATGCAATGGGAGTCTTGTTTCCATCCCTGCTTTGGCCCAAGAGGCCCAACACCAAGGTGTGTGTAATTAAGCTCATGCTTCGTCTGAAATGGTTCAAACCGCTTCCCTGCTGGGGGTCTGTTTTGTACACGTGAAATAAGCACTTGGCTGTCAGTGTCAGAAGCACTGTGCTGTTAATGAAACCATTCACTTCAATTCATACCGTCGGATCTGACACTACTTGTGGTTCCTCCGGGGCTGGCTTTGCTGCTTCTGCTGGCCCAGCAGGTGGCGCTGGTGGCAGTGCTGTTGGCTTGTCCTTGTTGTCCAGTACCTCTGCAGGGGTGACTTGTTCAGAGGTCACTGTCACTGTGCTGTGCACTTCAACTGGTGTCACACCAGAACCCGCAGACAGGTCCTCGCTTGGCAGGCTTACAGACCCCACTGGCTCCGGGGGGAAAGCGTTCTTCTGCCCATGAGGAGGGTTCAGTCTGTAGTGTCTGGACAAGCCCCCCCTGCCTATGTACGCCTTCTCGCAGGTTTCACATTTGAACGCTTTGGGATTGAGGTTGAAGTGAATGGACGTGGCCCCCTTGCCGGCGTCCTCGCCCCCCTCCTCCTCCTCCTCGCTGATCTCTGAGTAGTCGTCCGAGTCGGACTGGTGCCCGTCCGCCAGGTCCTGTCTCTTGATGAACTTGTAATCCTTCACCTTGTACTTGGGAGGCCTCGATATCCGGCCTGACCGTGTTTTAATCTTCTGGGGCTTCATCTTCTCTCTGTCCCTCTCCTTCCTGTCCGGTCCAGCAGACACGGTAAGGGTGAGGGCCGCGGCGCCCCTCGCGCTGGGCCTGGCTGCTTTCCCATTCACAGTGTTCTTGACGGGCAGCGTGCGCGCTGTGGGTTCAGCTCCGAGCGGAGGGGTTTGTCTCTGGACCAGCAGCTGAATCGGGGGTTCAGTGGAGCTGTGCAGTAAGAACTGCTGCTGCCCCGTCCCCATCACCGGCTGGATCCGGATGATCTGGGGGCTGCTGAGGTTCAGCCCTGCTGGCACTCCCACCCTGGCGCTCGGCTGGAATACCGCCAGTGGGGGCCGCTCCTTGGGCTCCGGCTGTCGGTTCTGAACCTGGATCCGGATGGTTTCCAGCTGCTGAAAATAAAATCAGTTGAAACACATCAGTATGTGGTGCTTTCACACAACTGTGCCACTTCAAATTCAGCTTGACCATTCACACTGGAAAGGGACGCGATGGAGAACCTGATGTTTTGGCTGAATACAAACCGCCTCCCTCCACAACAATCAATTCAAGCGCCGAAATAAACCAGACTTTGCACCAAATTCATCTTAATTTATTATTCTACAGCAGAATCCCTCGATCAGGAAAACCAATGGTCTTGAAAAACAGAGGCAACTGCATACCAGTAATAAAACAAATACATCATATTTATAAATAAGAACCCTCCCCCAGAACTGCGCTGCTCCTCATATTAGAAATACAGCACTCTTGCCCTGGAGTACCATATTAATGTGGCAGCCTGGATCTGTGGTTGCCATATGATCTTCTGTCAACAACACTATACTGCACAGCTAGCAAGCAGTGCTTTGAAGTTTAAAAACAAAAAGAGAAAAAGAAAAAGAAACTTTTGCTTTGGGAAAGCCAGGCTGCTTGCCTGTGCCTGCAAAGTGCTGACACTGTTCATATAGAAATGCTTGCTTAACTAGGTAATATAAAATATTACAAAATGCAACCGAACAAAATAAACACATGACAATGACCAAGCAACACGTGTGCAAGCATGTGCAAAATCAATCAATCCATCCCGTATACACACTGTACCTCAATCAATCCATCCCGTATACACACTGTACCTCAATCAATCCATCCCGTATACACACTGTACCTCAATCCATCCATCCCGTATACACACTGTACCTCAATCAATCCATCCCGTATACACACTGCACCTCAATCCATCCATCCTGTATACACACCGTACCTTCTTCTGTATAATGCGAGTGCCATTGTTGGCCTGACTCTGCTGCAGGGCGACCTGCTTGGCTGCGTTCTGGAGCTGCTGGGACGCGTTCTGCATGATGCTGCTCAGCGGCTGCGGGGTCATCACCTCCAGCTGACCAGCCGAAGTGAATATGGAGCTCGGCTCAATAGAAATGCAAGAAGCCTCAGACACCACGATGCTCCTCTGAGACACAGGCTGGTCGTCCTGGGGAAGCAGTGACAGGATGCTGTGCTGCTGCTGCTGCGCATTGGATTTCGCAACTTGCTCGATCACTTGTTGCAGCTCCTCGGGCGCCAAGGTGCCGCTGTGCTGTATGAAGTGAGGCTGGTGCTGGTGCGTCTCGAATATTTGGGCAGCCTCGTTCTCCGTCACTTCGACGAGCTGCTGTTTTGCCAGCTGTTCGACTAGCTGCTGCTGCTCTTCCGCCGTCAGACCCGTCCCTTCCACAAAAGTGCCATCGGGCTGGACGTAAATAATGGTGCTGGTGCTAGCAGAGCCGTGACCAACGCCGTCCACCAGCTCCTCAGTCACGGAGGTGAAATCGGAAGAGTCCACGCTGGTCATCGTCTCCACGCCCGGCGTTTCCACGAAAGATGTGATATTAATGCACTCTTCTGTCAGCAGTCCATCCCCCACCTCATAGGTATTCACTACATGACAGTTCCCGTCCACGGTCCCCTCGACTCCGGCTACAGCCGCTACATGCACGTACTCCTGAATGCCCGCAGCGGTGTGGGTGAACTCTTTAGCGGTGAAGTCTTCAGCCATGAACTCCACACAGCTGGTGCTGCTGTCTGTAACATGGGCCCCGACCTCGCCGTCGATGTTGTGTATGTTCTGGTCGATGCATTGCCGCTGCGCTTGGCTGTTCCCCTCCGCTACTCGTGTTGTCAAGTTGCTTTCATCCTCCTGCTCCGCCATTTTGGTTTGAGCGATGTGTTTTTTTTCCCCAGACAGGAAGAGTTGACTGCAAAATAAAAAATCTCGGACGGATTTTTTTCCAACCAGAGCGCCCGAGTCGACGACAGCTGTGAAAACCAAAGCCAGAGGTGTAATTTTTAATTGAAAATGTTTCGGAAATTTTTTGACTTACGACCAGCAAACGCGGCAGCCTTTTATAAACGTCACAGCAGGCCAAGAAGAAGCCTCCGGGACGGGATCCCGCCAGGGTCATTTTCCAAACTTGAAAATACGTTCGCGGTTTTTTTTTTTTTTTCTCTTGGTGTGATGCACCCTGGGTCTTGATATGCCCGACATTGTATTTGTGTTACATTCTGTATTAATAAACAATGGTATTTTCTTGTTAAAACGCGTTTGGTGTTATATAGACAGATATAACAAATTGAAAAAGGGATTGCCTGTTAAAAAAAAATATTAACAATAAATAAAAACACAACCGCCCAACGTGGGGCTCGAACCCACGACCCTGAGATTAAGAGTCTCATGCTCTACCGACTGAGCTAGCCGGGCTTATAAGAAAGCATACGGTGCCCTTTACCTTAAAAGTAAGACACCGGAACCAAAGAAAAAATGCACGAGTGGTTTAGTCTCGATTTAACCAGATTCGCCTGTTGTTGGTTACACTGCTTTTAAAATACACGAAGATTTTAGTGACCTGTACTAGGGTTTAAAAACTGCAAAGTTGCGGGTTTAAAAGCTGCAAAATTGCAACGATATCCCCTTTTCCAGTCCATTCCATACGCTTCTTCGCTTCAGAGTAAGGTGTGCAAACTGTATTAAATACAGCTACGCATTCCACCTCATGCAATGGATTTAAATCATATATATCCTATACATACATTGTAGAAAGCACGTGTATCGACTGGCCGGTTAGCTCAGTTGGTTAGAGCGTGGTGCTAATAACGCCAAGGTCGCGGGTTCGATCCCCGTACGGGCCATCTCTATTTTGCTGTTATCTTATTTTCAGGTAAAGTTACAAAAGGTAAAAAAAATCGGATACAATTTTGATTTTGAAATCTGAAAACAAACAGCGTTTAACTGTTAATTGTCTGTAATGCATTAAGGTAGGAGATCATCTTTTTAAAAATACTACTACAATACTGTCCTTATCATTATTGTGAAACATTAATAATATTTAGTGACAATAATATAAATATTTGCGTCAAAATACTGATGTTATCAACGATGCGCGCGTGATTCCGTGATCTCTCTGCTGGTCATTAAAGTCAGGCTGCAGAGCGGTCACAGCGCGGCTAAGCACAGCCGGGGTATGGAGTTTCACTTTGTAGCCTCGCTTCTCGCACGGGTTCAGGAAATCACCTGTTACTCTCTGTTGTGCTACCATGATATGCAACAATAAAACAGGAAATTAAAAACATGCTTCCGTTAAAATTACTTAAATTCTCAAGAATTGGACGAATACTTATGCTATTAGGTAATACACTCTTCCATGAATTTTTATTTTAAGCGATTAGGGACAACCCATATTGTGTGTTAATTCTACCACACTGTGCTGAAATATTAGGGGAAAATACAGAACAGTGTTTTATCTAACACAAAATAATACAACATGTGTAAACTCAGTAATGTGTTAAAAACAACACACTACTTCTAATTGTATTAGCTTTGTTACTTGTAATCCAGTTATTATTTGCTAATACCCTATTTAAAAATGAATTATTTATATGTACATACTTTAGAAGTGTTTAAAGCCATCTCTATTTCAAACCAGTTTGCACTCCCACCAGGACTTGAACCTGGATCTTCCACCCACAGGGCCGATGTGTTCACCAGTTACACCACGGAAGTGGTATGATTTGAAATAGGCTTAAACATTTACAAAATGTCTCCTCTGCTTTTACAAGGGCTTGGAACACTAGTTAAAGTAGTTTGAGTAATACAAGTTTAAAATGTACTAGTAGGCAGCATTAAACATTTTAAGAACAGTCAACCTTGGAACACACACAGAAATGACGCTGAGGCAACATTGTGATGAAGTTAAAACGCAACGACACAATGTTGAGGCAACACAAATATGAACTGTTCACAAATAACAAAAAGTCAAGGATTAAAATATTCACAAAATAGTGACAATGGCCAAATAAAAAGGTTTCTACACAAAACAACAAGAGATCAAAAAGGTGTTCACTGCGGGTGAAAACAGACACTACTATACAATGGCAAAAGGGACTTATTGTTGAAAAAAGAGAGATTATTAAAAAAAAAAAAGTATGGAGTACCCATGTTCACATTTTTTAAGTATTGCTTTCAAAACAAGATCATTTTTTCAATGAAAACTAAATTAAACTTAAAAACATAAAGTTAAATACAGTAATATAACGTTCATGGATACATCATTAAAAGTAAATGACAGAAAAACAGCATGTATCTATATAGTAGTGATCCGTGTATCATGTTTGTGTTGTGTATTCCGTCTTGTCTCCCCGGTCTGTGTGCTGTCAATGCCGCTGTATTGTGTTCCTCCTCCTCCTCTTCCTCTCTCGTCTGTATTCTCAGTAGTTGCGGGTTCACTGTCCCTGTAGCTGGGAGAGCTGTCCTGCATGCATGGTGCGCTCTGGCCCGTCATTGGCTGTTGGTTGTGTGTGCCCATTGGTCCTGGTGTACGGCTGGGGACCAATGGGATAGCTGTTCGCTCTGGCACCCGATTAGCATTAAGGGGCGGTGCTCTGTTATAAAAGGGGGCGTTGCGCGCTCATTGGTCGGTCCAGGGCAAGCGGGTAGAGCGGTGGGTTCTGCAGGGTGCGGAGAGGGATCCTAAGTAAAGCTTTGAACCTAAAAGCAGCGTGGTGTCTCCTCCTGTTTTGCCTGGTGCGTGAAACGCTGCAATACTATCAATGTACAGTGCACTATTATGGTACTATAATGCAGTACCACCATTATAATACGAGTGTACTTTTTATTAGTATCATGGTATCTACAGTATAATGCAACACTATACCACAGTACTATATGGTACTATTTATTTTACCATGGGACGATTTCTGTTGTCCCGGATACAAATATTACAGTAACACTTTAACGGACAAATGTATTAAATATAATTGCGCTTTGGATAAAACAGTCCCTCAAACAAGTTTCTAGCTGTTGTAAATATTACATTTTTAACACTCAGAACTGACACCTATTGTAAAAATGTCAGTCGTGTATTTTATTGATAATATTACAAAATAAAGAGTTTACTATCCGCGCATCTCTATAGCTGACATCTGTAATACGAACATTATTATTATTATTATTATTATTTATTTCTTAGCAGACGCCCTTATCCAGGGCGACTTACAATTGTAAGCAAATACATTTCAAGTGTTACAGTACAGGTAATACAACATATATTATTATTAGGTAGAACGTATATTATTATTGTCATTTTTTAAATTTTTGGTGACTATACGTACAGTACTAGTGACAATTAAAATAATACTGTAATAAAAATCTTACCTTCAGGTGATTGTATTTCGAAATAAACCAAAAGACTTCAAGATTCAATCATCTCCCATCGATGAGAACGCTCAGGATTCTTGAGAGTTCTACGAGAGCTGATTGGCTTTTAGTCATTCTTGGTAGCGACACGGGCTATGATTGGTCAAAACTACCAAGCTAGTATTCCCAAGATCGAAAATCGGGTTTCGGCAGGCTGGGAGGGTTTAGGGCTCTGGACTCTTGACTGGAGGGTCGTGGGTTCAATCCCAGGTGGGGGATAGTGCTGCTGTACCCTTGAGCAAGGTACTTTACCTAGATTGCTCCAGTAAAAACCCAACTGTATAAATGGGGAATTGTATGTAAAAATAATGTGATATCTTGTAACAATTGTAAGTCGCCCTGGATAAGGGCGTCAGCTAGGAAATAAATAAAAATAATAGAAAAACTCAAACAGTAGCGGCGCGTCATCATTTCAGTGCATTTTATCCTGTGTTTGTCTTTTGACACGGAAACATTTTAAAATATCGTTCCTGGCAAAACAAATTAAATGTTACGTCTTCTATATCGGAGACACAGGCTCACTGCCCCCTCCAGTGGACATTAACACACACTGCGGCACAGTCCCCTGCAGCGCAGACGAGCAGCCACTGAGGCACACTGCCCCCTCCAGTGGACACTCAGCGGTACTGCAGCCAGAAGAGGAATGTTTGTACCGTAGTTGGGAGTTGTCCACACAACACTACAGCCGAATTATTATTACTAGTATTAGTATTATTACTAATACAAACATGTGTTATAGGAATCACGATTTTTATGATTTCTAATGAGTTAGTAACAGGGGTGCAAACGTGGCTTCCGCTAGCGCCAGTCCAGTAGACATGTTTAATTACATTAATTTATTTATTTATGTTATTCCTTAGCAGACATAGACGATGATAGTTTCTCGTTGGGTCTAGACTTCTCACGTGACCCAGCCACAGTCATCCACAAAACACTAAAACTCACTGAACAGCGGGGCGGTTTGGGCTCCAGTGCCTCCTGCACACCTGCATATTAAAGAGATGTTGTCTTGAAGTATTTCTTACCCGCAGCAAGGTGTTCAGAGAGACAGCATGGAGCAAAATACTACGAGCTCTATGCAAACAGTGACGCTGGTCCTCGCTGCCTAGTGCCCGAGGGCGTGTGTTTACTCAGGTCGTGTACAGAGAGCGACTCCAGCAAGACTGGGAAACCCTTCCATTGCTGAAGTTTGATAGAGCGCACAATGTCGCCTGAATCGGATACGCGTTCAGCTTTTGTTTTTTAAACTATATTAAAACGCACTTAATTTAAATGTGGGTATTCTGAAGAAACGAAGACTCCATATAAAACATGGAATATAACCAAATGAACGACGCCCATAACCAGAATTCGGAAAATTAATATTAATATTTAAAATATATATGTATTTTTTTTTTCTTTCTTTTTTTAATCATGGCTAACCTTGTGGATTTGATGAAGTATGGACATTATGCCGAAAAACTCCGACACACGCGAAATAAAGAATTTGCTAATCTAACCAATATTCTCCGGAACAGAGGTGAGCGGCTATTTATCACCATGGCAATTGAAAACAGCACGTGCTGTTGCACTGGCTGAGTGTCGTCAGCGGCTGGTAATGGTATTGACACGTCGTGCAATCTGCTCGGGCGTGATTGCACGATTACATCTCGGGTGTGTCGTGCAAATAGAAACGCAAAGGAACAAAAACGCAATGCTGTTTTTGAAGATATTGAAGTTGGGCAGTAGACCACTTTCTTTCTTTTCAGGGAAGTCCCGTCCATGTTAGCGATATGGGGAGAACAGATTTCAAGTCAGGTTGAAAGAAAAGTCATGTTTACAATTATTGGATTTAATTTAAAGTTTTATTTCCAACTGCTTTAAGTTATTCTTTGCCAATACATTTTCATCTTCAAAGCAAACGCGCACTTTCAGCAAACAGCATATTGTTAAAGTAAAGATAATGCATCAGTACCCACAGCAGCATGAAGAAAACGATCCTGAACAGAACTCGAGAGAGTCGTTACGTCACAGCTGCTCCCTCCACTGACATCACGATACAAGCCCGTGCTACTTGGATGACGTCACTGCATTGCTGAAGAGGTCGCAGTTGAAGCGTGCCTGGTTACCAAGGAGACAGTTACAACATGGCGAGAGTGCGTGCGAGTCGCCTGGAAATGAAATAAACAAGAGAGCGAGAAAACACCGTCCAGTAGTTTGATACGTAATTTTCAGCCGTGGGAAATGAAAACGATGAAGCTCGGTATTTGTTCTGGACACGATGAAACGGCCCCGCTTCATTTAAACGGCGCTAGTAGTATTGCAGATGAAAGCCAGGCATGGATAGTAAGTTTTATCCCCTGTGCATGATAGTTACAGTGTAGTCATGTTAGAGACGTGGTATTATTATCACCTGGGCTGGTTGTATCCCCTGTGCATGATAGTTACAGTGTAGTGTTAGAGACGTGGTATTATTATCACCTGGGCTGGTTGTATACCCTGTGCATGATAGTTACAGTGTAGTCATGTTAGAGACGTGGTATTATTATCACCTGGGCTGGTTGTATACCCTGTGCATGATAGTTACAGTGTAGTGTTAGAGACGTGGTATTATTATCACCTGGGCTGGTTGTATACCCTGTGCATGATAGTTACAGTGTAGTGTTAGAGACGTGGTATTATTATCACCTGGGCTGGTTGTATACCCTGTGCATGATAGTTACAGTGTAGTGTTAGAGACGTGGTATTATTATCACCTGGGCTGGTTGTATACCCTGTGCATGATAGTTACAGTGTAGTGTTAGAGACGTGGTATTATTATCACCTGGGCTGGTTGTATCCCTGTGCATGATAGTTACAGTGTAGTGTTAGAGACGTGGTATTATTATCACCTGGGCTGGTTGTATCCCCTGTGCATGATAGTTACAGTGTAGTGTTAGAGACGTGGTATTATTATCACCTGGGCTGGTTGTATACCCTGTGCATGATAGTTACAGTGTAGTGTTAGAGACGTGGTATTATTATCACCTGGGCTGGTTGTATCCCCTGTGCATGATAGTTACAGTGTAGTGTTAGAGACGTGGTATTATTATCACCTGGGCTGGTTGTATCCCCTGTGCATGATAGTTACAGTGTAGTGTTAGAGACGTGGTATTATTATCACCTGGGCTGGTTGTATACCCTGTGCATGATAGTTACAGTGTAGTCATGTTTATTTTTTCTTTCTTTTTACAGAATACAGAATAATTGGTAAAATCGGCGAAGGCACGTTTTCCGAAGTGGTGAAGGCGCAAAGTCTCCAAGACGGGGGTTATTACGCGTGCAAAAAGATGAAGCAGCACTTTGAGAGGTATGTTTTAACAACAGGAGGAAAAAAAGGATTTCTTTTGAACTTTTTGTGATATAGAAGATGTGGTGCTTCATTTTTAGGGTTTGGAGAGGGGTGTGTAATTAAAGTCTTTTCATTGCAGTTTTTACTATCCTCGCTCTCGCTCGCGTTTGTTTCTGTCCGAGTTCATATCAGTGATTCATTGTTCATTTCTCTTGTGATTATCAAAGACACGAAGACAGCTTGGTAAAGAAACCCTGGGCTCTAGTCACACAATTCTTTAGCAAAAGTGCTTCTAAAATGTATCTTAGGTTAAACAGCGCTCTGAAAAATGAAACCCTTTATAAAACAGTAAAAAAAAGATTTATTAACTACGAGCTTTAATAAATAATAATAATACTAATAATAATAATAATAATAATAATAATAATAATAATAATAATAAACGGTTTAACTTAACCTTTCTTAAAACAGTCGTTCAGTCCATTTGCCGGGGTGTCCACGTTTCATATTGTTATGAGCAGAGGCGGGGCATGCATGTATTAATTAATTAATGAATTAATTCAGTGTTGTTTTTATTTAACGCATGTCATTCAGCACAGAGCAAGTGAACAACCTGCGTGAAATCCAAGCCATGAGGAGACTGAGCCCTCATCCCAATATTCTGCAGCTGCACGAAGTGCTTCAGTAAGTACCTCTGTTAGGGTTAGGGTTATCTCGTGTGCTGAACAGGAACTCTCACAACACAGTTACAATGAAGGGTTTTTACATCCACAGTGGGCATGCTGAGGTTACTTAGAGAGCTGACCCTGAGTGGACACACTGACATGTAACAGAGTCACTCCTGAGCCCACAGGAACGACCATCCTCAGAGCTAGTGGGACTGGAAATAAACATTTTGAAGCATTTCATTGAAAGCTCTTCACTTGTTTGTTATTCTTGTCATTCTGTCCTTTCAGGATTTTTTGTTTCTTTCTTTAAGTAAAAAGCATTGAGAATCTGGCTCGTTGTGCTGCACACACATGTACATTTGGTTAGCGCATGCTTTTTCTGCCAGGTTATTCTGTCCCGATGGTAAAGTCCCCAGGAGAAGGCCTTGGTGTGTCCCATGATTGTGAAACAGTTTGCTTCTTTTTCAGCATGTGCCCTGAGTCACGTTTGATATTCTTTAAGTGACAGGATCATGAGAAGCAGGTCTGTCAGCTCACACTATGTGAATACTGTACATGGACACACATGCATTCCTGTATATAGTGAAGAGCCTGGATCGTTAACCAAGGATGGCATTTCGGTTTGCTGGTGCTCATCTGCTCCATGGAGCATGTCCTGCTGGGGTTACAGCGTTTGTTGGAATATTTCAGTTTGAACATTTGCCCCAGCACTGCTTCTTTACAGAATGTCATTAACAGTGAGCTTCCTTTTGAATCAGGTACACACTGCATGTAATCAATGGGACTCTCTGAATTCACGGCTTTCTTTGTTGTTTAGTGATAGAAAGACGGGCTCCCTCTCTCTAATATGCGAGCTCATGGAGATGAACGTCTATGAGTTAATACGAGGTCAGTATGGGTTTGCTGTAAAGCCACGCTTGCATTTCTGTTTTGTGATATGCTTGTTAAAGCATGCTTTCACAGGCTGTGCTGTTGGGAGTACTAAAGGATGGAACATTAAGCCTAGACTTCACTGTCATGCTATAGGGGGGGTCACAACAAGAGTTTAAGCTTTCCTGACCTTTTTAATCTTATCAAGTCTTTAGGTGTTCATTTCCTGTCGAAGGCAAGTCTGCTTGTAATTACACACACCCCATTGTGAGGAGAGTCGGCTTCAGCCTTTGTGATGAAAAAGACCAAATTAAATACATGTTAGATTAGTTTCTGTCTACCTGGACACTGATCACAGTTTATAGTTACTGGAATTATAACTGATCCACAGCCTAGAGAGTCTGGTTATTTGATATCAAGACAAATAAACCAGAACACATAACATTCCACATGTTTATATAAAACTGCTTTAAAAGGGCGTTTTAATATAGTCTGTGTTTTCAGAAAGGTTAATTTCGTTTTGTTTGATATTAGAGCTTCTGAAAAGACTCCCAAAGACTGCATTTGGTTTTTAAAAATTACCACTAGGGGAGTGAAACCATAAACGAGCAAATTACATTAAAAAAAAATCTCCAATCAGCACACTTCAAAAAAAGTCTTTTCAGGCCTGGTAAATAATGATAGCAGCAGAAACAGATTAGAGAATGAGAGAGAGAGCCCACAGCATTAGAGAATGAGAGAGAGCCCACAGCATTAGAGAATGAGAGAGAGAGCCCACAGCATTAGAGAATGAGAGAGAGAGCCCACAGCATTAGAGAATGAGAGAGAGAGCCCACAGCATTAGAGAATGAGAGAGAGAGCCCACAGCGTTAGAGAATGAGAGAGAGCACGCAGCATTAGAGAATGAGAGAGAGCACGCAGCATTAGAGAATGAGAGAGAGCACACAGCATTAGAGAATGAGAGAGCCCACAGCATTAGAGAATGAGAGAGAGACCCCACAGCGTTAGAGAATGAGAGAGAGCACGCAGCATTAGAGAATGAGAGAGAGAGCCCACAGCATTAGAGAATGAGAAAGCCCACAGCGTTAGAGAATGAGAGAGAGCACGCAGCATTAGAGAATGAGAGAGAGCCCACAGCATTAGAGAATGAGAGAGAGAGCCCACAGCATTAGAGAATGAGAGAGAGCATACAGCGTTAGAGAATGAGAGAGCCCTCAGCATTAGAGAATGAGAGAGAGCCCACAGTATTAGAGAATGAGAGAGAGCATGCAGCATTAGAGAATATGAGAGAGCACGCAGCATTAGAGAATGAGAGAGCCCACAGCATTAGAGAATGAGAGAGCCCACAGCATTAGAGAATGAGAGAGCCCACAGCATTAGAGAATGAGAGAGAGCCCACAGCATTAGAGAATGAGAGAGAGAGCCCACAGCGTTAGAGAATGAGAGAGAGCACGCAGCATTAGAATGAGAGAGAGCACGCAGCATTAGAGAATGAGAGAGCCCACAGCATTAGAGAATGAGAGAGCCCACAGCATTAGAGAATGAGAGAGCCCACAGCATTAGAGAATGAGAGAGAGAGCCCACAGCATTAGAGAATGAGAGAGAGCATACAGCGTTAGAGAATGAGAGAGCCCTCAGCATTAGAGAATGAGAGAGCCCACAACATTAGAGAATGAGAGAGCATGCAGCATTAGAGAATGAGAGAGCCCTCAGCATTAGAGAATGAGAGAGAGCACACAGCATTAGAGAATGAGAGAGAGAGAGAGCCCACAGCATTAGAGAATGAGAGAGAGCATGCAGCATTAGAGAATGAGAGAGAGCCCTCAGCATTAGAGAATGAGAGAGAGCCCACAGCATTAGAGAATGAGAGAGAGCACGCAGCATTAGAGAATGAGAGAGCCCACAGCATTAGAGAATGAGAGCCCACAGCATTAGAGAATGAGAGAGAGAGCCCACAGCATTAGAGAATGAGAGAGAGCATACAGCATTAGAGAATGAGAGAGCCCTCAGCATTAGAGAATGAGAGAGAGCCCACAGCATTAGAGAATGAGAGAGCATGCAGCATTAGAGAATGAGAGAGCCCTCAGCATTAGAGAATGAGAGAGAGCACACAGCATTAGAGAATGAGAGAGAGAGAGCCCACAGCATTAGAGAATGAGAGAGAGCATGCAGCATTAGAGAATGAGAGAGAGAGCCCTCAGCATTAGAGAATGAGAGAGAGCACACAGCGTTAGAGAATGAGAGAGAGAGCCCTCAGCATTAGAGAATGAGAGAGAGCCCACAGCATTAGAGAATGAGAGAGAGAGCCCACAGCATTAGAGAATGAGAGAGAGAGCACACACACAGCATTAGAGCCTTAAACAGGTGATATGTGTAGATTAGATTTTTAAATTGTGAAGAAATAAGAGTCGCTACATTGACACATAATCAAATATTTACAGCCTTCCCTTGTAATTGCAGGACGAAGGGATCCTTTACCTGAAAATAAAATAAAGAGTTATATGTACCAGCTGTGTAAGTCTCTGGATCACATGCACAGGTAAGTACTGAGCAAAATCATTTTAGAGAGGAAGGGAGCGTTCTCTCCTGAACTCCAAACAGGAAATAGGAATTCTCTCCCAAGCTGTTCCTGTTTGAAAGAGTCTTTGTTTGCATTGTTGCATTAAACAGATGTTATCTGCAGAAAAAGCTCACAGTTTATAACCATGTTTTTAATCTTCACTATAGACTTTATCGAAACCAATTGTTTTCATGAGAGGACAACCTTGGTTATGGAACTACCTCTGCTGGGTCTAAAAAAAACATTTTGCAAAACAAAAAAGAGAAAATGCACCGAGATACTGTGTAGTCAGCTTGTACCTGGCCGACTGGCCTCCCGCATGAGAGATCTGTCCATCTGTAGACTGTTCTTGTGTTTGTGCAGCTCAGAGCGCTGCAGCTGGGATTCTGTCTCTATTGTTCCTCTCTTCATGTCTCCCTTGGAAACATGATGCCCAGCTCACACGCCCTAGTTAACTTTATAAACAAATAAAACCAGCAAGCATGTTTACTCAGCGATTATGTACTCAAGGTTGTGCCTAATGTGTACTTTTAGTTCATGTAAAAAGTGACCTGTGAAATATTGCTTTAGTTTATGAGTGCTTTAATAAACAGAAAATTGCAAGTAGCGTTTATGTTTTTTTAAATTTAAAAAAATGTGTTTGCTTTCTTGTTGCAGAAATGGAATCTTTCACCGAGACGTGAAGCCAGAAAACATCTTGATCAGGGTAAATAAAAACGATACCACTTCCCTGCACACGCCTGCCACACACAGAGCCACATGTCAGCTGGTATCTCCTCCACGATGAGGATGAGTGGGTGTCTAACACAGCCCTTCTCATACTCTGCAGAGAGACGTACTGAAGCTAGCTGATTTCGGCTCCTGTAGGAGTGTTTACTCGAAGCCACCATACACAGAATACATTTCCACCCGCTGGTACCGAGCTCCAGAGTGCCTCCTTACGGACGGGCACTACAGCTACAAAATGGACCTGTGGAGCGCCGGCTGTGTCTTCTTTGAGATCGTCAGGTACCGAGGGACAAGGGCATTGCAGTGCAAGTACTCAGATGGACAGTACAGTGCATACGAGTTTGCATGTGAGCTTTCCCTACATGAAAGCACAAGAACAGATGGCAAAGATTGAATAGTGTTGTTTATTGTACTGACCTGGTCAGTGCTTTGAGCTGTTATACATTCTTCCTTCACAGCCTAAATCCGCTTTTTCCTGGATCCAATGAGCTAGATCAGATTTCCAAGATCCATGATGTGCTTGGCACTCCGGATGGTGCTGTTTTAAGGAAGTTTAAGCAGTAAGTGTGCTGCTTGTATTTATTCATTCAGACGTAAATGATTGTTTTTAGCTATGAAATGTGTTACACAATGCCAGAACTCAACATCATCTTCTACCTGCAATGAAAATACACTTTGAAAAAGGAAATGCATTCCTGAACCCAGAATGAATCCTGTAACCCTCTGTATGGTGCGTATATGAATCTGCAATAAAGTATTACTGCCACTAGGTGTTGCTACAGGAGACCTTTGTCAAAAAGCTCAAAGTCGTTGCAAGTGTGGCGTCAGCGAACGTCACAGCCTGAATCTGCAAAACCGTTCCGCTCTTGTTTTGAAGTCTGTGTTATCTGCGTTCTGTTATGCTGATTGAATTTCATTCCCAGGTCCAGGGCAATGCGCTTCGACTTCCCTCCAAAGAAAGGCTCTGGGATCTCCCGTCTGATTCCCCGCAGCAGCTCCGAGAGCCTGTCGCTGATGTATGAGATGCTGCAGTACGAGCCGGAGGAGAGGACCAGCAGCAAGGCAGCGCTGCAGCACCCTTACTTTAAAGAGCTCAGGTAGGGGAGCCTTCCGTGCAAACCAGAAGCAGCACAGCGCTAATGTAGCCACAGCCCTCTCAGATAGCTGGCTTTGTGATTGAGGAAAACATACCAAAGTGGCACTGGGGTTATACTTGTTCTGATGTGTTGTGATGAGCCCTGTACACACACACTCAATACAGCATGCAATGTGCCGAGCTGTCTGCATTTAGAAAGCACTTCTCACCATGCAGCATAACAGAGCACCGGTATTCATACCGACAACATAGCAACTCGATCAATCCAGCCGAGAGGCTACGAATCAGATTAGTCTGGCAGCATCAATTTAGTGGAATATAGACTACAGTGCATCTCAGAAACCGTCACAGAGATCTGCACAATAGTGGCCACAGACTGGATAGGAATAGTCTGAGCTGCTCCACCCCCCCCCCCGGGTAACCTGAGACAATGCATGCTGTGCAATGTGAAGAAGCCCAGTGAATCACTGGAGGGCTTCACCCATCACAGAAACGTAACATTTAGATTGCAGTTAACAAATCGGAAGATTCATGCACACATCCTCCTCAAATTCATTTATTTTACCTGATGAAAGGGCATAGAGAGGCACTGATTGAGAGCATCACACAGTCTCTGTCTCGAGTTGCTGGTACTGACTGAGAGCATCACACAGTCTCTGTCTCGAGTTGCTGGTACTGACTGAGAGCATCACACAGTCTCTGTCTTGTTTCCCGTCCCTCACAGGGTGGCAGAGAAACAAGCTGCCACACTGCGGCGCGCGGTCGGAGCCGTGCAGCAGGGTGAGAACAGTGGGACCCCCAACTCAATAGATAACCTCTGGAGAATTGCAAGGCAAGGAAGACGACCGGTGAGAAAAACCACTTACACATCTTTTACAATCCTGACCGGCTAGTAGCAAAATCGCTTTTATTTTCCATTTAAAATAAATACATAAATAAATGTAGCGACTCATTGCTTAAAAATAATGAAAAACCAGGCCAGGGAGTGCCATCAGAATCCCATCCTACATTTCGTACTGTTCAAACTGTTTTCAGACAGCTTTCCTAGGAGTGCGAATGTGAGCAATGCCTTTCTACTGTGAGTCAAACACAACACATAACTTAATCCCCCTTTAAACCTTTCCCTTTCCAGCATCATATAAAACACGTGCAGGAGCCTCTGGTGAGACGTCACGGTCCTCCTTATCCGCTGGAATTGCCAAAGTTAAACGTAGCTGCACCGAAGATACCCACATACCCCGTGACCTCTCTGACGTCAGTCCTGTCACAGAACGTAACTCTCCCAGTGCTGCAGCCAACAAAATCCAATGGAAAAACCAACAAGGTACATGGTTCTGTTTATTTATTCAAAAATATATGCACAGGCCAAAAGATTATGCAGGACCTCTGTTTACTGCAAGGAAATAAAAACAAAAAGTTCCTAGCTGCTTTCCATTGAAGAATTTTTAGTTTTGATACCATCTCTCAAATCACTTCACCACAAACAGCTGCAATAATCTATGTTCCTTTTCTCTTCCTGTTCTCCAACAGCCTACCAAAGAACAGCCACTTAAACCTTGTTTGAAAACTTACCACATCCCACCTTTGGAAAGAAAAAGTGGGGACTTGTGAAACTCAAATGCAACTCAGTCGTTGCATGCCAGACTTCCTGTGAGGATGGAAGAAGGTGTTGTCAAGTGATCAAATGGAAAGACCCTCTTCTACTGCCAGGCATGCTGTACACGGGACATCTCTTGTGCCTTCTCTCATTGACAATGGTTACGTGAAGCAGCGACAGGACTGTAAAGCAGCACCTGATCCTGGCAGTGGAGGACATAGTGTACCAAACTGCATTTTGTTAGGGCATTTTAATGCACTTTATATATATTACAAGAATCTGTTTCTACAAGTGTTCTGAACTGTGTGCTCCTACCCTCGAGAAACCTTAAAAAAGTAAAAAAAAAACAAACACACACACACCCGACCTGCAACTTGTCCTGGCATGTACAACTGAAAGGAAGCTGGCAGTGGGCAGTGTTACCCCTTTAACTGGGAATCCTCCAGCAACTGCCAGCATTCAGTCACACACCGGGCTTCACTACAAACACAAGTCGTTTCTAATGCAATCGCTATCTTTATACTTGGTTTATATTTGTTACTAACTAAGCAGATAAAGTGTGTGTGTGTGTGTTGGTGTATCCCCTGTATACAACGGTGGCATTTACCAGTAATTAAACAAACCAATTGGAAGTACATTATTATTAGTATTTTCTCTATAATGAGGATACTTCTGGTCATCGATAAACTGGCCCATATCAAACAATGCATAAAAAAAAATCTCCAGACACCAATGGTAAGCAATACAGCAAACACCAGCAAACAAGGGGTTACACATAGATGACTTATGTTTGTAAATATGATCTTTTCAGGAGCACAGCTGGCTTGGTATTATTTGAACGTTTTTATATATCTAAACTATACAGAGCGTTTGCTGTTATGCACTGCATTGAAACCAATGAGCAGTGTTTAGAATATGAACAGAGGTGATGCATCATACAGACACTTGTTATAAATAAATATGATCTATTACCTACGCCAAGTCTCTGTATAGGAACCTCCCTCAAATCGGAACTGTAATACCAAGATCAAAAAACCTACACAAGAAGGGTTTAGTTTTTTTTTCCGGTTTTTACCTATTGTTTCTTCAAACTGTTTATAAAACATTTTGTACTTACAAGTTTTCATTGTAATAAGTATCAGATTTGTTAAGCATTATATAAGCGTGTTTTCAAATCCAATAAAAGCTCTTTAGAATATTTCAAGCTGTTTTTGCACCAAGATAAATAACACACACATAGTGGGCTGGCACTGTAGGTAGAATAAAGTACTAACCCTCGCTCTTAGTGAAAGTGACTTGCAGGGACGACAGGGATGTTAGATTCCATTCCATTTCCACTACGTTCAAACTGGAACATACGAGGACTTTCTGTAAGCACTCAAAACAGCAACGAAAAGAACCCCGAAATCAAAGTGCTGTTACTTTATGACGCTCCACAACATTAATGCATACAACGAGACTACAGGTGTATGTGGAAAAGACTGAACACATCCTGAATAACACAACCTACTGTATACAGCACTACAGCTGACCTCTAAACTATTAAAACCCTGATAGAAGAACATAATGCTTTCCCACTGGGGTAGAGTAGGGATTTCCCAGCTTTACCACCACGAGGTGCACAGCGTACAGTTAAACCCTCCGATAATCTGGAACTGTGATGCAACACAGAGAATCAAGATGGCAAGCTCCAACCAGTTGAGAAGAGACATGCTGGACAGATTATGTAACTCTAAGCCACCTCTATTTAAAAGTTTACACAGCGAAACATATGAAGTGAAACTGTGTCTATATATGATACAAGGTTACAGCTCCAGTAATGTATAGTAGAATTCTGAAGGTACAGTACAAATATATATTTAACCCTTTCATTTTTTTGGGGGGGGAGAGATCAAGTGTTCCTTTTCAGGAACATCAGGTGCTAAAGGGTTAATGAAATGAGTAAAACTTTATACAACTGAATACAAGTCTTAATAGAAACACAGTTGCATGGCTCTGCTCATAGAACACCCCCCCCCCCCGAGACAAATACATCCCTGAGCTGCAGCACTTTGTTAAAACCAATTAAAAAAACACTGATCCAGTGCAGTCCATTAAACGAATGTGCTCCCTAAACAGGCATTTCCCTAGACAGCCTTGTCTGTTCACTGAAGACACTCTTTATATGAAGCTTCATAGATTGAAAGAGACATTTCACACAACATGTTCAATTATTAACACCGAAACAAGAGTCCTGGTCTGCTTTCCATTTGGATAGCCCCTTCAGTCATCATGTGCACAATTAATAACCCTAACCCTTCAGTCATCATGCGCACAATTAATAACCCTAACCCTTCAGTCACTGTGTGCACAATTAATAACCCTAACCCTTCAGTCACCGTGTGCACAATTAATAACCCTAACCCTTCAGTCACCGTGTGCACAATTAATAACCCTAACCCTTCAGTCACCATGTGCACAATTAATAACCCTAACCCTTCAGTCACCGTGTGCACAATTAATAACCCTAACCCTTCAGTCACTGTGTGCACAATTAATAACCCTAACCCTTCAGTCATCATGTGCACAATTAATAACCTTAACCCTTCAGTCATCATGCGCACAATTAATAACCCTAACCCTTCAGTCACCGTGTGCACAATTAATAACCCTAACCCTTCAGTCACCGTGTGCACAATTAATAACCCTAACCCTTCAGTCACCGTGCACAATTAATAACCCTAACCCTTCAGTCACTGTGTGCACAATTAATAACCCTAACCCTTCAGTCACTGTGTGCACAATTAATAACCCTAACCCTTCAGTCACCGTGTGCACAATTAATAACCCTCACCCTTCAGTCATCATGTGCACAATTAATAACCCTAACCCTTCAGTCACCGTGTGCACAATAACCCTAACCCTTCAGTCATCATGCGCACAATTAATAACCCTAACCCTTCAGTCACTGTGTGCACAATTAATAACCCTAACCCTTCAGTCACTGTGTGCACAATTAATAACCCTAACCCTTCAGTCACTGTGTGCACAATTAATAACCCTAACCCTTCAGTCATCATGCGCACAATTGGACTACGTGAAGTTTACTATCTATCTATTTTACAATGTATACATGTTTTTTTATGTTATGGCAGACCAACTTCTCAGACTCCAGTTCACACAAGCGGTTGTAAAATATCTAAAAATGAAATAAAAAAAATCATGACCAAAGGGGCACCTGTTTTGTGAGGTGGGGGGATGAACATGTGAAATTGTGTTTGCACCACTGTATGCATTAGGACAGTACTGCAGCACAACTTGCAAACATCTTGGGTCATTGCAGAAAAGAAAGTCAATGTTTAGGACCAAGACAAATTCACCCTGCAATAGTAAATGAACAGTATTACAATATGCATGCATTGAGGGGAGTCGGTTTAATGCTGCATATTAAACCCACGTCTTCTCAACTCATGAAACACAAATGGAGACCCACCATATGAGCTGACCAACCCTCAACTGCAGTATTAATGCCGACTGGTGGAAGTAAATGTACAAGCAGCACATCACCGAACCCATGCAATTAAATGATGACAAAACTAGCTTGTCATTGACTTAGTTTGTGGCATTTCGCTTTTCCCATACATATGAAAGGCTTGAAAAGAAAGGGCGATACATTAACACTTTGTTTTAACAGGGAGGGTATCAGACTGCAAGCCCTACTGAACCTTGCACTGAAATATTCTCCAGCTTTATTGGTCCCTAGTGGCTGATATTTCAATTTACACAGAACAGCAACGTTTAGAAAAAGCCGGTCTTTTATTAAATCTTTAAGTCTAAATTGACTTTCCTGAGCTTCAAATATTTGCCAAGTTTGAGCATTATTCTAACCTAACAGCTGTACGCAGTGGAACAATAAGGAAAGATTTAGCTTCAACTTGGGAGAGAAGAGCATTCGATACAAAGATCTCCTATACCAAACATCTAATTAAAAAATACACATCGACAATGTCTGTCTTCTTTTTTTGTACAACAGAAAAGAAAACAAAAACCTGCATATTGAAGATTGTTTTAATATTATTAATAATATGTAGAATTGCTTCTGCATTAGAAATCTCACTATTTTTTCTTTATAATGAAGATGCACTTCAGCTAGTGTAATGATCATTTGTTTGCCCCATCAATCACTGAATTACAATATTTATACATATAATACAGAGTCGATTGTAATTTGAAACAATATTAAAATAAATGCTCAATAGATACAAAGGAATTCTTTCTTTTCTCCGGGTCATAGCTTTTCGGGAGTGCTTGCACAACCCACATTTTTAAAGCTGTTCTTTTCTAACATTAAACTATTAAGTGCAAACAAATTTTCTTTTTAAAAAACTATGATTGCAGCATCCAACTTTGAGTCACAATTGTTAAGCTAGAAAGTAAAGACTTTCGATCCCTGACCAGTGCATCCAGGCTGTCTTCTAACATACATACACATTTTATATATATATATATATATATATATATATATATATATATATATATATATATATATATATATATATATATATATATATATATATATATATATATAGTTCCAATAATAAAATAAGAACAAATCAGTGCAAAGTACACAATGGTGAGATACTAATTCAAATAGATCATTAAGTTACTGGGATTTGTTTTTTTTTAAGGATAGATTTTTTTTTCTTTTATACACAATATTACATATGATTAAATTACACCAAAGTTTGGAGAAATGGAGAAACATTAAACCAAGGAAAACTTAAAGTGGAAGTCTTTTTTTTTTTTTTTCTTTGATTTTATCAAGTTCTGTACTGCAACTGCAAAAGGGAAATTGAAAACATTTTCCAAAAAGAAAGAAAGAAAGAAAGAAAAAGAAAGAAAGAAAGAATCCTTCTTGGGTTTGCAGTTTCAATGTTTTCCAGGATGACTTTTTTTTGTTTTTTCCGTTGCACCTCATCCTGTCCGTGCCGATTTGCTACCTCTCACACTAGGCCACTTCAAAAAGAAAAAACAAAAGCACTTCTAATTGTGTGTGGATGAAGAACAGCTCCTGGCTCTGGCATCGTTACTGCTTGTCAGTGATGAAGGGCTCTTAGCAGCAGAATTGAGACGGCTATACAACAGTCCCGCTGGGAGAGTTAGCTTGGTTTTGGGATGAAAGTAAACCCTGAAAAGGAAACACAATGCAGTGAGTGTAGGTCTGCGCATGAAACACTGATGAGCATCAAATACAACCAATACCCCCCCCCCCCACACTGACTACACAGGTTAGTTAATCTAATAAGCAGTATTACAAATGATAATATTACTATTATTACCCATACCAAAAACTACCGTCTTTCAAGCGAGCATTGGTTAAAAACAAAAACAAAATTAAATCCTGCTTTGGTATCTAGACAACATGCTGCAAGCACTTTTGTAAGTCTGATGCACCAGGAAACATACTCTGTCCTCTTTCATTACGCTGGAAACACAATGCTGGATTCCCAGGGGTGTATCAGGAAATCAGGATGAGCCGGGAGCTCCATGTGAGCGCTGCACACCACTCCTCTCAGAGGTCTGCACACTCACTGCTTATACGTTATGAGAAGTGAGCGAGCTGAAAGGGAATCTCACTGCTTATACATTATGAGAAGTGAGCGAGCTGAAAGGAAATCTCACTGCTTATACATTATGAGAAGTGAGCGAGCTGAAAGGGAATCTCACTGCTTATACATTATGAGAAGTGAGCGAGCTGAAAGGGAATCTCACTGCTTATACATTATGAGAAGTGAGCAAGCTGAAAGGGAATCTCACTGCTTATACATTATGAGAAGTGAGCGAGCTGAAAGGGAATCTCACTGCTTATACATTATGAGAAGTGAGCAAGCTGAAAGGGAATCTCACTGCTTATACATTATGAGAAGTGAGCGAGCTGAAAGGAAATCTCACTGCTTATACATTATGAGAAGTGAGCAAGCTGAAAGGGAATCTCACTGCTTATACATTATGAGAAGTGAGCGAGCTGAAAGGGAATCTCACTGCTTATACATTATGAGAAGTGAGCGAGCTGAAAGGGAATCTCACTGCTTATACATTATGAGAAGTGAGCGAGCTGAAAGGGAATCTCACTGCTTATACATTATGAGAAGTGAGCGAGCTGAAAGGAATCTCACTGCTTATACATTATGAGAAGTGAGCGAGCTGAAAGGGAATCTCACTGCTTATACATTATGAGAAGTGAGCGAGCTGAAAGGGAATCTCACTGCTTATACATTATGAGAAGTGAGCAAGCTGAAAGGGAATCTCACTGCTTATACATTATGAGAAGTGAGCGAGCTGAAAGGGAATCTCACTGCTTATACATTATGAGAAGTGAGCGAGCTGAAAGGGAATCTCACTGCTTATACATTATGAGAAGTGAGCGAGCTGAAAGGGAATCTCACTGCTTATACATTATGAGAAGTGAGCGAGCTGAAAGGGAATCTCACTGCTTATACATTATGAGAAGTGAGCGAGCTGAAAGGGAATCTCACTGCTTATACATTATGAGAAGTGAGCAAGCTGAAAGGGAATCTCACTGCTTATACATTATGAGAAGTGAGCGAGCTGAAAGGGAATCTCACTGCTTATACATTATGAGAAGTGAGCGAGCTGAAAGGGAATCTCACTGCTTATACATTATGAGAAGTGAGCGAGCTGAAAGGGAATCTCACTGCTTATACATTATGAGACAACATCCACTTTTAACATTACCAATTATGGGATTTCTGCACAACATACTGTGCTGGCCGCTTGAAATGTATTAGTTAATGGAAAGTAAAATCTGCATTTTCTGCACAACCCTATAAATTCACAAATGCTTTCTTTCAAATAAATATTTAAAACAGATACATCCCCAATACAGTGTACAGCTGTGGTAAATGTTTTGCATCACCTATAATTTTAGGATTGAGACAATAAAATAAAAAAGAACTATATGAACATAATTCAGATATTTATGAAATAAAGAAACTACACAATTATATCACAAAAGTCTACCGGAAGGAAGCCACAGTAGTAGTACAGTATTTCATGTTAGATTTCAAAATGCCCATTTTTACATTTTTCATATATGAAAAACTACAAAGCGGTATGCAATTCAATATGTTAACGTAACATTATTCAGAAGGTTTCATTCAACTTTAGGAAGCAAAATCAGTTAATTCTATAGGGTGATGCAAAACACTTGGCTGTAGGTGTAGAATATAGGCAATCTGCTGCTAACATTGCAATCTACTAGCTTTGCTATGCGAGTTCTTCAGTCACACAGACTTACCACTTTTCCAGGCCTCGCCCATGTGCAAATAAATCCCTCCTGACAGGCAGTTACTATACAGTCCTCAAGAAATATCAAGACAGCAAGTCTTTCGTGTGCTATCTTTTTACAGATGAGAGGCTCTAACAAGGGAACATCTTCCATTCGGGGACAGAGGGGCGTTCCCAGTGTCTTTGCAGGGTCTGTTTTAGTTTTAGTGACCAGGTTCAGTTTGTCGCTGCTTTTGCTGGTGATGTGTCCCATGCTGTGATTCCTCTTGTGGTCTTTCTCGTGGTGCCGTTCCTTGCGGTCGTGCAACGACAGCGTTGCAAACTTGCTGACCCCCGAAGCGATGGCACTGTCCACGACGCTGCTCTTGCTGTTGGCGTTGGCTGCTGCTGAGTGCGGAAGGCTGTTGGAACGAGGAAGCTGGGGAGGTAGCGAGTTGCCTGGGGTGCTGCCGCTGCTACTAATGCTGTTGTTTCCGTTGCTTCCTGGGTTGGTACTGCCACTGCCTGCAGGCGGACTCGTGGCATTCATAACGTTTGTGTGCGTCCTCGTTCGGGAGAGGGGAAGATGGGGAAAGAGGATGTCTTCCGTGAGGTCCCATAAGCACAGTTGCGTGTCCTGTCCGACAGAGCCAAACCTATACGTGACACTTACCGGACGGCTGTCCGTAGAATTCCTTTTGGATAGCCTAGACTGTGTGCTGTTTGCCCTGTCTCGACCAAAGTGGATCTGGTCTTGGAAGTCCTCGTCACTCCCACTGAACTCCATGGGGTCGCCCTCTTCAACGCTTGTAGTGTAAGGGTCAAAGGCCACCACACTTACCCAGGATTTATGTCCGTGACCCCTGGCTATTACTCTGCAGTCCAAAAAAGACCAAACAGTAACCAAATCGTCCTCTCCACCTGTGACAATGTATTTGCCATCCGGGCTCCAACACACACACAGCAGTCCCCCAAAGTAGCTTTTCATTGTACCGTGCAGCTCCACCGAGTCGAAATTAAAAACACGGAGAAACCCGTCCTGACTCGCACACGCCAAGAACTTCCCATCGGGGGAAAATGCAAACTCATTGAGGGCCCCTTCTCCCACTGTCCACTTCAACAAAGGGTTTCTGGTGGATTTGCTCTTGCAGGTGTGCACGGCGTAGTTTTCACCCTGTTTCAGCAGCTGGTAGTGTGGGGCGGTGGTGCCGCAAGTGTGCTCCACGTTATACAAGTACATATTGCCACTGGAGTGAGCTACAAGGAACAGACTTTCCGAGCCGGGCACCCATTTCACACAGGTCACTCTTGACTTGTCTATTAATCTCTACAGAAAGAATAAACAAAAACACAGGACCATTTACAAACAAACATAGGGTTACATATGTATTCAACCTGCAGTGAGCATTTTATATATATATATATATATATATATATATATATACACACACATACATACATACATACATATACATATATACACACAATATACTGCACTACTTGAGCAATTTCACGTTCAAGTAGAATTCTAAAAAGCTTTTAAATTAGAGTGCAAAATGACCTGTGAATGTGAATGCAGTTTGTTTGATCAATAGGGGCTAGCCCTGCACAGAATGTTAAACATGTCATTTCTTGCTTCACTATCCTTGTCTTGTAATTTTTCAAAATTTCAAAGGCAGTGCATTTTCTAATTCTTATTACAACAATTCCTTGGCAGGTAAGAGACTTGAATTTATTGTGCGTTTGCCCATTCTGTGTAAATCTGTTTCAAGTAGACTGATCCCTGTCTGTGCGAGCAGTACGGCATTTAAAACACTCGTTTATCGTCGAGTCATTTTTTGACATTGCTTGAATATGGGGACTTAATTTATAGATTTTCTACAAGCACAGTCTTGAGGAAACTGGATCCCCTGCATCATTATTGAGATTTCTAGCCAACTTGTGTTGCTCTACATATCACTGTGATATAGACTGGCTGGTCTGGATTTCTAATCCTTGCAAAAGCATTGCTATATACATTGCTTATAAGGATATCCACAAGGTAAACTCCCACACTACTGTTAAATGACCACTAGCACCCGAACCCTAACCCTATAACCTTAACCCTCAGACTAAGTTCCATAATTCCTAAAGCTTTCTTGCACTGTGGTACACTGGAGCACACTTCAATATATTATTTACTAGTGAATCACTTTATTTTATTCCTGCTTATAATCAATAGAAACCTTCAAGTTTTATTGTGCATGGGAAATTGAGCAGAAACAGCAGCACTGATGTATTCAAAACAACAACAACAGAAACTCCTGTAATCTAAATGAGACGTTATGTCAAACAGCAGTCCAGGAGAATCATGCAAGCCATACTGAAGACCCAGTATAATACTCACTTCCTCATTAAACAGCTTGCTGGTTTCCTTCTTTATAGGGTCTATGAGCTGGACCTGTCCAGCAGAGAATCCCACCAGCAGGGAAACACTCTCTGCCGTGGCCGTCAGGTGGTTGAAGTCATGGCAGGTGGGCTGTGTTCCCTTGTATATCCTTTTATCTATGGGTTTACTTAAATCTGCAGCCTGGAAGAAAGCCAAACAAACATTACATTCATTAATAAAACTAAAACAAAAACACAAAATACACCATCGAAGCTTTCCCAGCCTTACACCTATCAATTAGCAGCAACCACAGTCACTGAAATGAGAAGAAAGGCATCACATATTGAGATACAGTATGGAAAGCATGTCAGTAACAGGACTCTCTCTCCCTGGCGAGCACACAGGAGAGTGGAATTGCTATGATGACAAGCTAGTTGCAAATTTCACCTTCAACTACTAATTCTATGAGTCCAATACACTGAAGGCACAGACTAATTCTATGAGTCCAATACACTGAAAGCACAGGCAAATTCTGTGAGTCCAATACACAAAGCACAGGCTAATTCCATGAGTCCAATACACTGAAAACACAGGCTGATTCTATGAGTCCAATACACTGAAAACACAGGTCTAAAGGATTAGCAGTAATATATATCTGGACAGGATATTCAGCTTATTTGCCCGTTTTAGTGTTACAGTGTGTGGTGCTATTTATATGTGTTAAAAATAAAAAACAAAAACCTAAATTACATTTTACTGTGAAGAAAGTCTGTCTCAAAATAACCATTTCCAGGGGTATCCCGATCGGCGCATCCCGCAAAGACGCTCCGCGTGGAGTGCAGGATGCGCCCAATAGCCCGAAGGTCTATTCCACTGCCGACCATAGGCGGGAGTTCCCAGGGGGTGGCGCACAATTGGCGGGGAGGGCCTAGGTCAGCCAGGGTGTCCTTGGCTCACCGAGCACCAGCGAAAGAGGTCCTACTGTAAGTGACTCTGCAGCAGTTGTGATGCATAGTTCACATCCAAGTCTCTGTAAGTCGCTTTGGATATAATATATCCAATATATAATAAGCAAGTGACCAAGACAGCAAACATTACTATTTTACCAAATCATTTTTAAAAAGAGGGAGCCTAGAAGGATTCATTTTGCTTTTCAAAAACTGGCAAGTAATTAATCCCTTTTAAGCTAGCGGCAAATTACTTTATCGTGACACAAGCATAATTACTAGATACACTAATCGTTTCAAAATGTAAGCCGATCTTTGAATTCACTTAAAAAAGAAACTAATTTGTTTTCTGCAATAATATCTTCATAACTATCAGTTGATTCCCTCTGCTTGCGGGAGCCTCCAGGTGCAAACGTATTGCCCTCAAGCATGCCGCTGCCAAATGCTTCTCAACCACTCCTAACTTGGGAAATGAGTTCAATAAAATGTAAATTCCTAAGCTATGGTTAACAGCTTTTAATTTGTAAGCTTTCCTGCATTAAAATCAAATGTGTGACCAGCGTACAATGAAGGTCTTCCTACACAAATCCCTCCTAATACTCGAGGTGTCTGTGCTTCGGTTCTGAAGGTGTTCACTGCGCAATCGTTTAGGAAAAAAATAAATAAATAAAATAAAACCACACTACTTCAAATGTGCGAAATACTGTATGATGGCAGCAGTGGCTTTCTAAAATGAAAGACACAAAAGTGTTCATTTGTCTGTGCAATGCCAAGAGGGAACTTGTGCTAGTACAGGATCCCCAAATATAGTTATGTAACAAGAACGAAGCCAATATCTTAGATGCCAGGTCTTGAGTATTTGATGTATGGCTGGTTTCACAGACATTGATTAGTACTAACCTTGGATTACCTTGCCTAATATAGCGCGAGGTAGTTCAAGATTACTGCTAATCCAGGTCAGTGGAACCAGCCTTAAGTGTTTTCTTTTCTTTTTTTTCACATTAAAGTTTCTGATGACATTAAAGACACTGGGATCAAAGCCGAGTGGTCTGGTTACCAGAACCGATTAAATTAAAAGCTTTGCTCAATCTTTTTTTTTTTTTTTTTTTTTTAAAGCATAAAGGTTGATTTCACCCATTCTCTGCTTGAATTGAAAAATAAAGATCGAAAAAAAACAGTAAATTCTTTGTAAAATAAACGTCGATATTAATCGTCGATTTGGCAAAAAAATAAAAATCGAATAGTAGCAAGCCTAACTATATCTTCTACACGATGGAAAACAGAAAGAGCACTGCCGCTAGTCCACACATGTACAGTTGTGAGCTGAAAGGTCACGAGGCATTTACAGCGTGCATGAATTACACTGTGATTTTATCAACAGGAGCGTTGTTTATCTGACTAGCTTTTACGGCTCTGACACGAAGCCCTATTTAAAGATGCCACTGTCATGGTAGGCTGCATGCTCATTTGCTGGCCCCATCTCTGCGTTTGGGAGTCGATCTCCTTGGTGATATATGCCATAGCACTGGCTCTCCTAATGCTGCTAAAGAGTCTCTAATAGAACAGCGTCCACACTGAAATTAAATCAAGGACCATTATATGAATGCTGTATGCAACAAACTATCAGACTGGCTGGGTGGTGTGTGTAAGGAATGTAGCGTACATTAGATTGTAAACAGCACATCTGCACCATATATGCAAACAATGCCAGCGCCGTTTTTAATGATGCTGGCGGTACATGATGCTTCCTCTTTGGAATTAATTGGAAGTTCAGTGAGCCCTGACAGTGCGCTATGCTGCTAGCAGCTGTGTTGTTTTTAGAGATTACTGAAGCGAAATTGCTTGACACAGCCGTAGTCGCTTCTACAGGGTTTCGATGAAAGGAACCACTGTGTGACACTGATTTATTTTATTTTATTTTTTACGATTTTATCATATTTTCTTAGCTTTTTGTATAACCTGTTTAAAAAAAAAATGAAAACACAATTACAGATCATTTGGTTGAATTCAGGAATCTGTACTGTACAAGAGCAACATTTCAAGGGAGTACTCGGATCATCCTGTCAGCAGACCACAGCTTCCTCCGAAGCTGTGGTCTGCTAAAAGGAAGGGGCTGCTAACCTGCACTGTATTCAAGATACTCATGGATGAAACGCCATGTACCCCTACTGATCAAGAGCCTGCACACAAACAAGCTAACATGGGATGTGATGGATGAAACACTTCTAAAATAAGCAAAGATCTAATTGCGGGACTGAGTAGATAAATTACTGTTCTGTGAAGTTTCTTTAAAAAAAAACTCAATCTTTGATTCCTCTCTAACATTTTGACTTTGCACATCAAAAAATGAGTCTATAAGGGTTTTGGATCTCCTTATAAAGAAACAACAAAACAAAACATAGGAGGCTGTGTGGTCCAGTGGTTAAAGAAAAGGGCTTGTAACCAGGAGGTCCCTCATTTAATCGCCTTGTGCTCCGTCTTTCGGATGAGACATAATTGTAAGTGACTCTGCAGCTGATGCATAGTTCACACACCCTAGGCTCTGTAAGTCGCCTTGGATAAAGGCGTCTGCTAAATAAACAATTAATAATAAAAAAAAAACTGGTTTTGCAGTTTGCTGAAAGACCACTATCAGGTTCCACCACACAACAAGCATTAGTTGCCAAAATAACCCACACCGGCTGCTGCTGGGAAGTAGAAGTCTGATTCACTGTCATGCATTAAAGGCTTCTTTCCCCCGCAATAGGGTGTGTCAAATGTAATCAAAACTACTGTAAACCAATTGTAAGCTTATCCTGGGCTTTTGTTGTTACTAGTCTGTGCATGCATACCAGATCACTTCTGCCTAGTAGGTTCTTTCACAAATGTGCTGACGTCAGTGGAGAGATGTGTACTTAAGTCACTGGAGGCTGGCAATCTGAGCAAATCAGAGCCCTGCAACACCTGAGCAAATCAGAGCCCTGCAACACCTGAGCAAATCAGAGCCCTGCAACACCTGAGCAAATCAGAGCCCTGCAACACCTGAGCAAATCAGAGCCCTGCAAAACCTGCTGTCCACTCGGTACAGTATGCTTGTATATTTTAATACAGTTTCAAGCAGTTAGTAAATATGAGCAGCGGGTTCGGGAGCAAGCTGCTGCACATTGTTTACCTTCAGCGCCCCCTATTGGTCACTCACTTTCTGGGTTCAGTTGCTTGGTGATATTAATTAGTCATTTATCAGACTGATATATCCGTCACTAAGGGCCTTTTCACATATGGTTAGTTTCTAATCAAACTGAATTGAGTTCACTTGGAAACTAACTGTGGAGAAAAATAACAGTTCCTTTTGTCTTCACACATGCACTTCAGTGCACATTGCTGACCAAAGTGGATCTGACTCACAGATTTCATATGAGAAGAGCAGGTTGCATTTTTGTTTATCTAATACATTTTAAAAGAATGAACTTTCCTCCTAAATCCACCAACACAGCTGCGGAGAGGCAGAGCTGTTTACAAACATCTCAAAGGAAAGCCACGTTTGCAGAGACACCAGAGCTTGCAATCAGGGGTGATCTGTAGGCTGTCAATCAGCTAACAGACATGTCAAAGGAGAGGGGGCTTGAGATGTTTCCAAGGTTACAGGACACCGTGCCTGCAGTGTTTACAGGAATCGCATCCCTTTCCCTTCTACTGTGTAGTCTCTGTCTATCTGTATCTGTAGTTTAAGGACCGATATTTTGCAAAGCCGTCTGCTGAAGCCTTTGTTGGATTGGTGGTGAAGGACAAGCAGAGTAGATACCTGGAGGGCACTGGAAACAGTCTTGTGTTTCAGTGTCAGCACAGAAACAACGAGGAGGGAGAAAACAATGACAAAGGAAGGTACACTGCGGTTACAATTCACACATACGTCCTGGAATTCATATGGCTCTGCATACAAAACACCATTTTATCAGGGAGGAGAGTAAACAAAGTATTTGCTTTGAGCGCTTTCTCCAAAACAATTTGTAAGATCAATGTGTTTGGACAAGCATGTTAATAACATACATTCCCTGCCATGACTGTCACAGCAGCAGCGTCAGTAAAGAGTAGAAACTAGCAGACCATGACGCACACACACACACAGAGCAGTATAGAGGATGCACACACACACACACACACAGAGCAGTATAGAGGATGCACACACACACAGAGCAGTATAGAGGATGCACACACACACACAGAGCAGTATAGAGGATGCACACACACACAGAGCAGTACAGAGGATGCACACACACACACACAGAGCAGTATAGAGGATGCACACACACACACAGAGCAGTATAGAGGATGCACGCACACACAGAGCAGTATAGAGGATGCACACACACACACAGAGCAGTATAGAGGATGCACACACACACACAGAGCAGTATAGAGGATGCACGCACACACAGAGCAGTATAGAGGATGCACAGACACACACAGAGCAGTATAGAGGATGCACAGACACACACAGAGCAGTATAGAGGATGCACAGACACACACAGAGCAGTATAGAGGATGCACAGACACACACAGAGCAGTATAGAGGATGCACAGACACACAGAGAGCAGTATAGAGGATGCACAGACACACAGAGCAGTATAGAGGATGCACACACACACAGAGCAATATAGAGGATGCACACACACAGAGCAGTATAGAGGATGCACGCACACACACAGAGCAGTATAGAGGACGCGCACACACACACAGAGCAGTATCGAGGACGCGCACACACAGTCCACACACAGAGCAGTATAGAGGATGCACACACACACAGAGCAGTATAGAGGATGCACACACACACACAGAGCAGTATAGAGGATGCACACACACACACAGAGCAGTATAGAGGATGCACACACACACACAGAGCAGTATAGAGGATGCACACACACACACAGAGCAGTATAGAGGATGCACACACACACAGAGCAGTATAGAGGATGCACACACACACACAGAGCAGTATAGAGGATGCACACACACACACAGAGCAGTATAGAGGATGCACACACACACACAGAGCAGTATAGAGGATGCACACACACACAGAGCAGTATAGAGGATGCACACACACACAGAGCAGTATAGAGGATGCACACACACACAGAGCAGTATAGAGGATGCACACACACACAGAGCAGTATAGAGGATGCACACACACACACAGAGCAGTATAGAGGATGCACACACACACACAGAGCAGTATAGAGGATGCACACACACACACAGCAGTATAGAGGATGCACACACACACACAGAGCAGTATAGAGGATGCACACACACACACAGAGCAGTATAGAGGATGCACACACACACACAGAGCAGTATAGAGGATGCACACACACACACAGAGCAGTATAGAGGATGCACACACACACACACAGAGCAGTATAGAGGATGCACACACACACACACAGCAGTATAGAGGATGCACACACACACACAGCAGTATCGAGGATGCACACACACACACAGAGCAGTATCGAGGACGCACACACACAGTCCACACACAGAGCAGTATAGAGGACGCACACACACACAGTCCACACACAGCAGTATAGAGCAACCAGTACAGAAAGGTCATGATGCACGGAAACATGTAACAGAGAGATGTAGAGAGAGAAAGACACCTCCATATGCCCCAGCAAACACTCCCAAAACAGATACATGCCGTGGTAGGTCAATAGCATCTAAGCAATGAGTATGCAGAGTAACATCTAGTACAGTGTCACACAGTGTCACATAGATTCTGTTTAGTGCTTCCCTCCACGGTTCAACTGCTCAGATAGCATCCATTCGTTCGTTCTGAAAATCCAGACCAAAGTAGTCACCCCACCACCCATACAACAAATATTCAAATATCAGGCTACATATATTTGAATATGATGTAAAAATAAAAGCACACACAAAAAAGAACTCCAATCTCCTATTGAGAAACCTGCAAGGAGATGTGGCAAATTACGCAAGAATACAGCGTCTGATTAATTAAAACTAACAATAATAAAACAGTTTACAGGTATAGAAGAAGTCACATGCACCAGGATTAACATTCATATATTTGAACTGAAGCCTATTCTATTCCTGTCTGGAATTAACTTGTATTTGTACAGAGTGTTTTACAACTTTATTTGTAATTACTATTTAACAACAACAATAATAATGCATAACAGTGACAATAGTTCTTGTGAGCCATGTGCTTCTGAGGAATACTGCAAGTCCCCCCCTGCCCCCTCCATAAACCCTGTGGCACTCCAGTGACAGTGCAAGTTGCTGTGCACTAACCCCAGGTTCTACAGTAACATGTCTAATTCCTTTAACCTAAGGCATGGCATAATGAATTCTGTATAGTTTTTTTCCCTCTCAATTAAAACCACAAAGCATGCACTTTCAAAATCTGCTACCAGTAGCAAAATATGACAAGTATAAGCGTCAGATTTTGCTACCTTGTGAAAATCTGCTACCAATACCAAATTTCACCTGTAGCTATAAACGTTGGGTTTTTTGGGGGGTTTTTTGGGTCAAGCTTAAACAATCCAATAATTGGTTGTTATATAGAATAGTTTGAAAAGATTCTAAAAAATATATAACTAAAATATAATATAATTAACATGACTTATTTTTAAACTAATAAAAAAAAAAAACATGATCGGAATTCACACCAGGAAATATGTCTAAATAATAATAATAATAATAATAATAATAATAATAATAATAATAATAGCTTTGGAAAACAATGTCACAGAGGTATTTATGGTTACTTTCGGGTCATGAAAACGTGCACTATAATGTAAAACATTCGCAGTCACCGAGTTGCCTTTTTATTTTAAAGAATGTACCTACCTCTATAAAACACTTTACCGTTCGTTAAAACCAGCTGTCTATTTAATATAAAAATAATTACTACACGTGGAGGAAAATGCAACTTTACAAAACATCTACTTTCTCATCCAAAAAAATAGATAGCAGATTTTAATGAGCTTCCTCGGGCTTAAGGAGAAAATATGGACATGCGCAGTGCAGGGTTTAAATAGTCTGGGCATGCGCAGTACGCAAAGTAGGAACATTTGATAGGTAGCATAAACTGACGTGGACAGCGGCATTACAGGGGAAACCGTGCACTACAAACTATATGAAGCAAAACATGCATCACAAGTGTCGTTTTTTTAAAACCCCGAACCAGAACCCCGTGTGCGCTTGCCAGCAACGTTTCTTGTGAAGCGTACTGTGTAACAAACCACTATAACACTAGAACTGTATTTTGACATCTGAAATTGCCTACTGGGTACAGGGAATGAGCTTATCACGTCTAAGAGGACCACAGTACCAAGTCCATCCGCTACGCATATCCCACAACTTTTACATTTCACCGACTTACTATTAACAGGGCAATACCTGCCCCAAAGCGCAGCAATGGCTGCGTGCAACTGTTTGACAAGCCGCATTCTGACACTAACACACAACAAGGAAATAAAGAAGCAACACCTCTCGCACGCCGGCAATCACTCAACAACAACCACAATTACCGCAACCGTGTCGCTCACACGAAGGGATGAAAACAACACGCGAACCGAGCCGGATCACAGCATCTGTCAAACAGGACTGTGCGACACAGACAGCGCTGAGCGCGAACCAGCTGCGGACTAATAAGAAAACCCAAAGTTCCCCATCAACGGAACCAATGACCACACTAAATGCACGGTCAGGTCTGCGCATTTAACAACCGCCTGGTTAAACTGTACGGGCTGAGCAGCAGCAGCAGAGGCCTTAGTAGATTGTGACACTAATGATCACACAGAGAGAGCAGCACTACACTCCAGCACTGACTGGATCACACAGCTTCAAGCAAACGGGTAGCGGCGAATACGCTCAAAACTGCGTCACCCGCAGCCGGGCCGAGTCACCGAGGGCTCTTTGTTTGATGTAAACCCAATTCTAAAAAGTAATAACAGCTTCGGCTGCGGGACGTGGCGTCCTGTTTACCTTCCTGACGCCTTTGTAAATGTAGAAGTAGAGTTCTCGGCCCACATTGAAGCAGACCCTGTCCCCGTTACCGGACTGGTCGTTGACGTTCACGAAGGAGACTTTCACCGGGTTGGAGCCCTGCGAATTGAACGGCACCCGGTTGGGGCGGCTATATTCGGAGTGAGTGAGGAGTTTGTAGACGCCTTCCCGGGTGGTGAACTGACTTTTAATTTCGTTCATCTCCTTCCCTCCTCCCTCCGCCGCCATCTTGGAAATTAGCATTCATCCTGCCCCGAGCCCGGATCTCACTCGCGGAGCATGCGCGCTGACTCGCTCCTCGTTCTCTCTCGCCCGGCCGTCTAGTGATCAGCGAGGTCACGTGCTTGTCTTTCTGAGGCTTGCAAAAAAAAAAAAAAAAAAAAAAAGTTTCTGATCCGTTGCGATTTCGGAAAGACAGTTAGTTACGGGGTCAATTCCTGTTTTTTTCAATTCCAATTCCATTTCCAATGCTTAGAACTGCAAATGACTTCCCCGCATCAGGATAACAGAATATAATGCAAACCCTTTACCTGTAAATGTGCAACACACAGCACTGTTCTGTTCTGTTCTGTCATGACCAGAGACAGGGGTCTGAAGAATGCATTTCCTTTGACAATAGCAGGGCAGCGCACCACAAGACAGGCTGCCGAGGAAGGGTTAATCAAGGTTTTAATGTAAACAGCACCACCTGCTGTCCTATAGCAGCATTGCAAGGATTTCTGAAAAAAATACATTTAAAAAAATGATTTAAAAGATACAGCTGTCTCTGGAATAAAATCAAGGCATTGTAAATCGGTCACCGGGCATTAATTAACAGGACTGACATAGTAATACAAATATCATGATATGCACATTTTCTCAATTTCTCTGTAATAATAACCATTAATAATGATTGGTTTAAGTTTAGCATTGAGGCCAAGGTAGTAAAGAAATGACCACTAGGGGGCGTGAAAATGTAATTTCTGCCCCATCTGGAATCTTCCATTCACTGAACGCGCTGTTGCCACAGTTACAGAATTGGTAGAAGTTCCAATGGGATGTCCCTACCAGTCATTTCCACAACACCCTCATTTCAGAAAGGAAACTTTTTAGAGGTCTTTTAAGAAGAACCCCAGTGTTGGAAAAAGGGACATTAGCATGTGAGCCTGGTAAATGATGATTTAAGCAGGAAGAGCAGTAATGAATTATACAAAGCATCCACTAAAAGGTATTGCACTACATATGAGTTTAATAAGACACATTTGAGCTTGTGACCTATACACACTGTGGCTAATCAAGCTTGTAGTAACACCTGGAATGGGTGAAACTGCTATGCAGCAGGAGTCTTATACCCATCCCTGCTTTAACACACTGCTAAATGAACGCGCCCTTAGTTCAGTCCTGTGACCTGAGATTGTGCTGGAGCCAGCAGTTCACTTGAGAGAGAGCTGCTGTCTATAGAGAATGATCCACAGCAACAGCAGCACAGCCCTCTGGAATGGGACAGCAACAAACACACAGAAATCTTCAACCCCAGTTACAGACTGCAATGAAATCACAGAGTGCCTCGAATCAGACTGGTATCGTTAGACTCCAGTTACAGACTGCAATGAAATCACAGAGTGCCCCGAATCAGACTGGTATCGTTAGACTCCAGTTACAGGCTGCAATGAAATCACAGAGTGCCCCGAATCAGACTGGTATCGTTAGACTCCAGTTACAGACTGCAATGAAATCACAGAGTGCCCCGAATCAGACTGGTATCGTTAGACTCCAGTTACAGACTGCAATGAAATCACAGAGTGCCCCGAATCAGACTGGTATCGTTAGACTCCAGTTACAGACTGCAATGAAATCACAGAGTGCCCCGAATCAGACTGGTATAGTTAGACTCCAGTTACAGACTGCAATGAAATCACAGAGTGCCCCGAATCAGACTGGTATCGTTAGACTCCAGTTACAGGCTGCAATGAAATCACAGAGTGCCTCGAATCAGACTGGTATCGCACACGCTTTCCTTGTGCTATTCTGCAGCTCAAAACAGCAAAGAGGTGAACGCCACCGAACCCCATACACATCGCTTCCTGATCGCTGGGTTTGAAAAACGCCTCTCCAAGCTGATTTAATGAACCAAAACCTGGAATGCTGGAAAACATGGTGGTGGAATCAAACTCTGAGTGAACTTGTTTCACTTTTACTTAAGCTTTTAAATGACATTTATTTTCACATCGCATGTCCTTTGAACTGGGGGTACTTCACTTAAATTAAGTGACTTATTTAAGGAGAAGTGGAAGATCTGTCTATCTATGTATCTATCTATCCTCCCTGACCACATTAACTCATACATACAGACAGCTGTACCCCGTTTTCCAGCAGTGCACCTGTCACACCGCACCTCTCTATTGTAGACAGCCATTCACACACGTGTTTGACACACAGAGACACATGGACAGATGCCTTCTACAACCAGATTCTGATGCTAAAAATAGCTTGTGTAAAGTTCTGTATGTGCAGAACGAGCTTCATCACAATTAGGTATACAATAAGAGATCTACCCTTTTCTAGATATATGTAAGAACTGCAGTGCGACAAACAGCAGCACTTGCTACAACATTTTCAGGATTTATTTTTTTAACTGTTTCCCCCCCAAAATTAAAAGAAAAATCTGCAGGCAATCGTTCCTCTGTTTGCAGACAGCAGCTGATTGTAGTGTAATTATTTCTTATCTGTTATGACATTGCTCAGTCTACAGAATCAATAAAATGATGACAATGCCAGTGGCTCCGGAGCCCACAGAGGCTAGAGAGGAAGTAGCTGGTGGGGTGGAGATAATCTCAGTGACATGATCCCGGAAGTGCAAGCCCACCTGAAAGCAAGAGCAAAAAAGATTCAACACTACCACAACCTTCATCAGATCATCTGAAATATGTTACATTACGTTTCATTATTACATCTAAGGGGAAAATAATATTTAAACAAATAAATACAAATGGAGTATTATTAATGACATAAAGTTACAAATATATGTTTTTAATTTTTTCTGTACAGTTGTACAGCAAAATGCAAAGGCAGCACTGAGTGGTGCAATGTGATTGGGGTGAGATTATTGGCAGGGCCACACTGTGCCTCTGTAGCCCTAAAAGGAGCCTGTCTGACACTGACAGCTGCAGGAGACGCCCTGCTCGCTGTTACTTTCTTTAGTCCCATGTTCCAGTTGACATTCCTTCCAGGAGTTTCTGAATGAGAACTTCTAGAGAGCCAGCGTGCGTATAAAAGCAGGCAGGCAGAGCGAGAGAGGGGTCAGAATCACAGACACGCAGCGCCAGAAAGAAGAGTCCCAAAGAAGAAAGAAGACTCAAGCTGATCACACAAGAGGAGCACCCAAGGTTAGTAAGGCAGAGCCACGTGGGCACAGCTTGTACTAGATGCCTTTCAATCTGATCTCAATCCGCTGCAAGCTTTCTTGTTTTGTTTGAGATGGTAGTAAGCTGTTCACACATATTTATTCTTTATGGTTTCAGATGCCGGAGCAAATGAAGAGCGCCCAGCCACTGGAGGAGGAGGTGGAGACCTTCGCCTTCCAGGCGGAAATCGCACAGCTCATGTCTCTGATCATCAACACCTTCTACTCCAACAAAGAGATCTTCCTGAGGGAGCTCATCTCTAACTCCTCTGATGTGAGTTCACTAATGTATTAGGAGCAGCACATGTATTCACAGCTCATCTACAACTCCTCTGATGTGAGTTCACTAATGTATTAGGAGCAGCACATGTATTCACAGCTCATCTACAACTCCTCCGATGTGAGTTCACTAATGTATTAGGAGCAGCACATGTATTCACAGCTCATCTCCAACTCCTCCGATGTGAGTTCACTAATGTATTAGGAGCAGCACATGTATTCACAGCTCATCTACAACTCCTCTGATGTGAGTTCACTAATGTATTAGGAGCAGCACAAGTATTTGCTGCAACATTGGAAAACAGAGTTGCTGTATTATGCATGGGAGAGGGAAAATACCCTCTAAAACCGTGATTATCCAAAACTTGGAACACGCAGTCGTACGATATGAGAAACATGTTATTTAGATGCGTTTGGATTGCTATGCATGCGCTTACTGTTATAAGGATCTCTGATGAGTGATTTAAAAAGTCCAGTAGTCTGTAAGCACACTAATGGATCTAATTTGACCCGAGAACTTTAAGAAGTAACCATACAAACTTGTTTCCCAAACAAAAGTGTCTCATAGTAAAAGTTAAAGCACAGCAAAGTGTAATAAAGCACAGTGGAGGCTGGTAAAGCATAGGGAAGAACTGTAAAGCACAGAGAGGCACAGTAAAAAATATTTTAAAAAAACAAACCATAGTAAACTAACCCATATAAAAGTTCCCCATAGTAAAAGTACAGCAAAGTGTAATACAGCACAGTGAAAGCATGGGTAAGCAAAGTAAAACCCAGAGAGGTATAGCGAAGCATATTAAAAACATGTCACACTATAGTAATTACAGTAGTATAGTATAACCTGGGAATTCTAACCATGGGAAGATTACCGATTCATAATCTGAATGGACGTCCTCTTTTAGGCTCTGGACAAAATCCGCTATGAAAGCTTGACTGACCCCAGCAGGCTTGACTCCTGCAAACAGCTGAAGGTTGACATAATTCCTGACCTACTGACGCGCACCCTGACCATCGTAGACACTGGGATCGGCATGACCAAGGCTGACCTCATCAATAACCTGGGGACCATCGCCAAGTCTGGAACCAAAGCCTTCATGGAGGCCTTGGCTGCCGGGGCAGATATCTCCATGATCGGCCAGTTCGGTGTGGGGTTCTACTCTGCTTACCTGGTGGCTGAGAAAGTGACCGTCATCACCAAACACAACGACGATGAACAGTACCTGTGGGAATCGGCCGCTGGGGGCTCCTTCACCGTGAAACTAGATAACGGTAAGTGATACCGAAAGTCTGATAGACCAAGGTCAGAAACTCACACGAACCCTGCACCCAGACCTGGGCTTCAGAACTGCCCCCCTTGTGAGGGTAATTATCGAAATGACCAGGTGCCTGCAAACACGCCCCTGCTAAATGTGCTCTGTGGGTTACTGCTAGCTCTTCATGCAGCCAGAGGGGGAGGTACAGATTATTTAACTTTGATTGTACAAATTCATGTCTCCTGATCATTTAAACAATACATTTCTGAAGCCCAGGGCCTGGGTGCAGGACCAGAGCCAGTTTGTAACCCTGCAAAATTACAGCAGGTGTTCCAGGTGTTCGAATGCAGCATGCGATCCTGATCACAGTGAGTTTGTATCGTTTCTAGGGGAGTCAATCGGTCGTGGCACCAGAGTTATACTGCGGCTCAAGGAAGACCAAGTGGAGTATCTCGAGGAAAAACGAATCAAAGAAATCGTGAAGAAACATTCGCAATTCATCGGCTACCCAATCACACTCTATGTAAGTGTCCAGAAACTCACAAGAGACACAGTGCACCAGTAACCTTGAGTGACTGTAGCAGCATGGATGTACTCAGAGAGGTATAAATAGACAGCATGACTCTAAAGGAAACTTTATACAGCATGACTCTAAAGGAAACTTTATACAGCAGTGACCAAGCACCTAGAGTCAGGATACAAGCTCACATGGACCTGTCTTTACAAATCACTAGAAGTCAGGGTGAACTGGTCAGTCACACTGGTTTCAATTACATTTTAATGTCAGCGTGTTTCAGTAAACGCCAGAGCGATTTGAACGACTGAGGCATTTTCAATGAGCAGCTACAAGCCTTGAGCTGACACCAATGTTCAGTCGTCCTGGACGGGACTCAACTCAAACTTTTCTTTGAAGCACACAGTTAAAAGCTGCAGCACAATAACCTGCCTGTCACAATCTCAACAGCATGCTGAAAGCTTTTGATATGCAGCTCTATGAACAGGAAAGACCTCACACTTTGCATTTTGTATTTTTGCAGGTGGAGAAGCAGAGAGAGAAGGAGGTGGACATGGACGACGTGAAGGAGGAGGAGCTTGAGAAGAAGGCGGAGCCTGAGGGCGCGAAGAGCGACGCCCCCCAGATCGAGGATGTCGGCTCGGATGAGGAAGAGGACAAGGACGGCAGCAACAAAAGAAAGAAGAAGATCAAGGAGAAGTACATTGACGCCCAGGAGCTCAACAAGACCAAGCCCCTCTGGACCAGGAACCCCGATGACATCACCACCGAGGAGTATGGAGAGTTCTACAAGAGCCTCACCAACGACTGGGAGGACCACCTGGCTGTCAAAGTGAGTCTTCATCTCATTTGAATGACATGCTAGTACCTGTGCAGATAGCTCCAGGGTTATCAAAGGGCACTGCACACTATTTTTTGTGAAAGGAAAAATGTTTAAAGGAACATAAAGCCCCTTTTTTTCAGGAATAGTGCCTTGAAACCTGGTTTCAGGAGACTGGGAGAAGTAGTTTGAGGAAACTTTGCTGTATCAAAGCCCAGGTCTCCCCTGGTGTGCCGTGCAGTGACCTGAAACCTCGTCTCCTGAAACCAAATTCCGAGCCACAAAGTGTCTTTGTGTTCCCTCAGCTTGAGGCACACCTTAAAGCCCTTTACTCAATCTTCTCCGAGTTCGATGTTTTAAAATCTTCTCTGAGTTTGATACAGTGTCGTCAAAATCTTTCTGAATGAAATATGAATGAACGGCCTGTTGGTTTAATTTCCTGCACAGCATTTCTCAGTGGAGGGCCAGCTGGAGTTCAGGGCCCTGCTCTTCGTTCCGAGACGGGCGGCTTTCGACCTGTTTGAGAACAAGAAGAAGAAGAACAACATCAAGCTGTACGTGCGCAGAGTCTTCATCATGGACAGCTGTGAAGAGCTCATGCCTGAGTATCTCAGTGAGTGCAACCCTTCACATGGAGCTCATTGTTAACCCGCTAGGTTTCTAATGTCTGTGACACTCCGTTTCCATGACACTCCCAACAGCGACTGGGTTTAGGAAAACACTGAAAGGCATGTAAATCTAACAGTTTAGTCTTTCAAGTGATCTTCATCAAAATTGCAACACATGATATTAACCCGTAAACAAAATAAAGCAGCTTGCCTGTGCATGAAAGGAAATCTAATTGTTAGAGAAAGTGTCCCTGATTTGGATGCTGAATTAATGATCACCCCGCACTGTCCAGATTTCATTAAAGGCGTGGTGGACTCTGAAGATCTTCCCTTGAACATCTCCCGCGAGATGCTGCAGCAGAGCAAGATCCTGAAAGTGATCCGCAAGAACCTGGTCAAGAAGTGTATGGAGCTCTTCAGCGAACTCACGGAGGACAAAGACAACTACAAGAAATACTACGAGCAGTTTGGCAAGAACATCAAGGTACGGAGTTGCTGCAGCATGTCTTACTGGAGCGCAGTGAACTACTTGGAAACAAAGACCTCCAGTCCCGAGAGCATTTTGGCATGACTGACGGTACTTTACATTTTGTTTTTGTTTTTCCAGCTTGGAATCCACGAGGACTCCCAGAACCGTAAGAAGCTTTCTGAAATGCTTCGCTACTACACTTCTGCATCGGGTGACGAGATGGTCTCTTTGAAGGACTACGTGTCCCGAATGAAGGACACCCAGAAGCACATCTACTACATCACTGGTGGGTAGCCCTGCTCAGTGTTTCTTAGAATTCCCTCCCACAGCCAACCCCCCGATCCAGACTCTGCCCAGCACGCTGTTAATGAATGCTAGCTGGATCGATGCATTTGATAATATGAAAGGCAATCGAACAACACAATTCCTGCTGTTTTTATAGTATGTTTTGGCCCCAAATTATGAATTGTGCATAGACTGCAACCCTACCCGCGCTGTGTTAATGAACATGTCGTGTGCTTGGTGCAGGTGAGACGAAGGAGCAGGTATCCCACTCTGCCTTCGTGGAGCGCCTGCGGAAGCACGGCCTGGAGGTGATCTACATGATCGAGCCCATCGACGAGTACTGTGTGCAGCAGCTCAAGGAGTTTGATGGCAAGACCCTGGTGTCTGTGACCAAGGAGGGGCTGGAGCTCCCCGAGGACGAGGAGGAGAAGAAGCAGGCAGAGGAGATGAAGGCCAAGTTCGAGAACCTCTGCAAGATCATCAAAGACATCCTGGACAAAAAGATTGAAAAAGTAAGCAAGCATACTCCCTTTCATTTACTATCACCAGCGCTACTACACTAGCCCTGGTTATTACTGAGCTGTTCAGGGTTAGCGGTTCAAGGCATCTCTTTACATGGTGTAACCGGGCGGGGGCTGGGTGCGGACCGGCGAGCCCATGCTCCGCAAGCAAGCGTCTTAACCGTTGTACAAAAGATCTCACCGACAGGGGACAGGATAGACTCCGGAGCGGCAGTGTGTCACACAACCTTGCCCTGTTACAATGGCAAACGCTTATAATATTGAATATGCAACAGCCTTAAAAAAAAAATATACAGACTCTCATGGCTTACAAACTGAACCTGGTATTGGGTATTCAGTCATTTTTTAATATACGCATTTACAGAAAAGGATTATCGTCTCCATAGGATGTAACTAAAACACATATTCTAAACCGTTTTCTATATCTATTTGTCAACAGGTAACCGTCTCCAACCGCCTGGTGTCGTCCCCCTGCTGCATCGTAACCAGCACCTACGGCTGGACCGCCAACATGGAGAGGATCATGAAGTCCCAAGCCTTAAGAGACAACTCCACCATGGGCTACATGACAGCCAAGAAACATCTGGAGATCAACCCGGACCATCCGATCATCGAGACTCTCAGGCAGAAGGCAGAGGCTGACAAGAACGACAAGTCTGTGAAGGACCTGGTCATCCTGCTCTTCGAGACCTCACTGCTGTCCTCCGGCTTCACGCTGGATGACCCGCAGACTCATTCCAACCGCATCTACAGGATGATCAAGCTCGGGCTGGGTGAGTCTCGCTGAGCTGGCTTCGACAAGCTTCCTCACACAGGAAGCACTGGGCATGCTTTCTGATGCCCTGCCAAGAGTCGCATCCTGTGGATGGCTTGCCAGGGAGGGCACAATGTAAATGCAGGTCTGTAGCTCCCATGTTGAATCAGAGCTCTGTGTTGGGTTTAGTTTTCTTTCACTATCAGCGAAAGGGTTATTGGGTTCATGAACAGTACAGTGTGCTTGTTCTGTGTGTTAGTTGTATGAAGAGGTCACATTCCCAGCGTAGTACATGACGCAGGACTGCAGTGTTATTGAAGAGGTGAACTGCGCGCTGTCATGCGATGACCGGGACCTCAAATGTTTGTGTTTTTTGCCGCTCCAGGTATTGACGATGATGACGTGATTGCTGATGAGATCATCCAGCCTGCTGAAGAGGATATGCCTCTTCTGGAGGGAGACGGAGACACTTCCCGAATGGAAGAAGTTGATTAAAGACAAGCCCATGTACACAATTACCAAACTCATTATTACAGTTAAATGGTGTTGTTGTTGTTTTTTACTGTTTTATATGATATATCATTTTGTTACCAAGATGGAACATTTAAAGGCTAGGCAATTAATTATTAACTTTATCATTATGACATTCATTTTCATTTTTTAAGGAGTCAACCTTTTAGTTTTTGTGTGCTTTTTGTACTGTTATAGACTGACATTGCAGATGTACAGTGGAAGGCATCAAACTGAGTAAACTGCTCATTTTAAACTCAACAATGTTTTGTAAGAAAAAAAAAGGATAATTCTCAATACCTTGTAAAAAAAAATGTAAATGTGTAAAATTGTTCCAATTCTAGTTACTTTCTAATAAATATCTTTGTACAAAACATCCACTGTAAGCCTATGGTATTTGTAAAAAATACAAGCATACAATAGCCTGTACAAAATCAAATGTATGTTCATTGCGTATCTACTGTAAATAAGATCTCTGAAAGATATCCCAAAATGTATTTAGCCAAGACTGATAGATTTTAAATGCAGTACTTTCTGAATTGATTTAACATAATCAATTATCAAACTGATTAGATAATCAAGTATGTTTATTTCAACAGACACTCAGATGATGTATAAGGAGTGTTTTGAGGTACAAGTACTGACCACATTACAATAACGTCTACTGACTCTCCATACCAGAACATTGGCATGGCTTCCGGCGTCATTTTGAAACCATACAGCCCCACCTTTTCCAGCAAATGTAGGACTTTACTAGAACTTTGCAGTCGACGCCCCTTTTTTTAAATTTCTATTCTTGCTGCCAGATAACCCCTCCCCCTTTTGATGATGATGCTCAGTAAAGGCGGGGCCTCGTTCAATAAATCCATTGTCCCAGCCCATGTATGCAAATTAGAAACCGCGGGCAAGGCCGCCAAACGTGATTGACACGTTCCGCGCACACAGTGGTAGTTTCGAGATGTTTCTGGAGCGAGTCGAGCTGTATTTAAACCGGTGGAGAGGAAGCGCGCCGTGCAGTTGTACGCTCGCAGGAGCTGCGTGAGGACGGCAGAGTGAACCGCAAAAGGGAGAAGCACATTTAAACTGCAGGGGAGTTATCAGACGCCAAAAACAAGGTGAGTCTGAGGGAAGAATTGTTATTCGTTATACCTTGTTCTTAAAAACGCCCTTTTAATGATGAGTTGAAAGAAAAAAATAGTAACATTTTTGCTTTTTTTAAAACTGTTGTCTGCAGTCGGTATTAGGTTTATAGGCGAGATATATGCGCTTTGTTTTTATAATGAATACCCCTAATGTACTTTGTACTACAATTATGCGACTAGAAAAGACTTAAATATTTTCTAAAATAAAAATAATAATGTTTACATTTGAGAGATGTACAATACAGTGGAAATTATAGGCTCTCGAGCTCGACGTTTACGTGAGTAAGGTATTTGGTTAAGTTATTCTTACCTGAAGTGTAGTGGAATTTTATTTAACCAATTCTTAATACCTGTATATTATTATTTGCGGACTGTAAGACATGTATCCGCAGTTAATTAATCTCATCCATGGGGAACCATGTACAATAATGTTTATGTAAAATATACATTATATTCTGGGAGGGACGGAGGGGGGGGGCATTTTTATAAATATCAGTTTTAGTAATGAAAACAAAGTGTGAATGAAATTCCGAACAGCATCTTAATACAACCTTAATGCAGTCAACAAGAGAACGGTTGTGTATCGATGGAGCAGACAGTAATTTCTAGAAGCTTGCATTCCCATTTGCCTCCACCAGGGGGAGTGGGCGCGCTAGACACTTCGAGAACTGTGACAATGCCTGCAGGGCAAATGTCAAGCACATGCATATAGGTACAAGTCAAGGTATAAAACAATCAATCTCCAATAACTTACGTGATTGGACCATACTGTTACTTCCGAACCCCCCATTTGATAAGTAAAAGGCTCAGGCCGTTGCTTTTTAATTATAAAAGGTGTATGGCAGTCCCTTATGTTTTTTTCAGTCTGTTTTATACTTTCACTGCTACCCTTGGTATTGTGGAGTGGATCTCATTTTTGTCTTCAGCCCTCTCTTCTAAAATTGTACTAGTACAATAGTTTACCCTGGTTTGTCATTTTTTTTTTACCATACCTTTCTGGGCTTTACTGTGCATTCAATGTGCTTTATTACACTTTACTGTAGGAAGACCTTTGCAGTTCTTTCCTATGCTTTACCATGCCTTCACTGTGCTTTATTACACTTTGCTGTGCTTTTACTGTGGGGAAACTTTTTTTATGAAGGCTCTTCTGCAGTTGAGTGTGTAGTAATTACTTTAATTTATGATGCAACATTAATGTGTGAGAGACTGCATGTGCATGATATTTGTGTATATAGAAAAGACTTGGAATAAATATTGAAAACAATAACCTTACCCTGCCTGCACACATCCTGCTGTATCAATACAGCATGCCTCTGACTGGTTAAACGCTGAAGCTTTGACTTGTATCTGATACATCCCTGACTTGTATCTCCACTCGCTGTTCAGATGCCAGAGGAAGCAGCAGCCGCCGCCTCTCGTGACCAGCCAATGGAGGAGGAGGTGGAGACCTTCGCCTTCCAGGCGGAAATTGCACAGCTCATGTCACTGATCATCAACACCTTCTACTCCAACAAAGAGATCTTCCTGAGGGAGCTCATCTCCAACTCCTCTGATGTGAGTTCACTAATGTATTAGGAGCAGCACAAGTATTCACAGCTCATCTCCAACTCCTCTGATGTGAGTTCACTAATGTATTAGGAGCAGTACATGTATTCACAGCTCATCTCCAACTCCTCCAATGTGAGTTCTACTCATTAGCATTTTAAGATGGACGGAATGAAGGGGCCCTTGTGAGGAGTGGAGTCTTAGTTCAGTACCACACAGGACACCAAAGTCATTTGTACACTGGGATCCAAGTGTCTCATTCCTGGATTCAGGTCTCTAAACCTTTGATCCAGTCTAGTCCATGTTTCAGAATTTTTTTTTCAGAACTTTAAAAATGTTTTAAGGTGTGGTGGTGGATAAGTGGACACACATGGATCTATGTTAATGATCTTAAGCATATCTTAATACAGCTGGTCAAAACATTTAGTTTTTTTCCCCCCATATAATTTTTTTGTGTATATATCTATATCTATATATATATATCTATATATATATATATATATATATGACACAAAGAAGTTCTACAATCAGATCCTGAAATAATTGCTTATTTTCTTATTGCTGTTAAGGCGCTGGACAAAATCAGATATGAAAGTCTTACTGATCCAAGCAAGCTGGATTCTGGAAAGGACTTGAAGATTGAACTAATTCCTAACAAGCAGGATCGCACCCTGACCATCGTAGACACTGGGATCGGCATGACCAAGGCTGACCTCATCAATAACCTGGGGACCATCGCCAAGTCTGGAACCAAAGCCTTCATGGAGGCCTTGGCTGCCGGGGCAGATATCTCCATGATCGGCCAGTTCGGTGTGGGGTTCTACTCTGCTTACCTGGTGGCTGAGAAAGTGACCGTCATCACCAAACACAACGATGATGAGCAGTACGAATGGGAGTCTTCAGCTGGGGGCTCCTTCACTGTTAGAACAGACAGCAGTAAGTCCCCAGACTGAGGAAGGACCGGCCACATTGGCTTGACGTGACGGTGCATTCAATCATAAACCCAGCTCAAACTCCATAGGGCAGTTTTCAAAATGCTCACTCAAAGAAACATAATGAATTCAATGACTAGAATGAAGAAGTTGAAAATGACTTCTATTCAAAGCTTTTGTCATTGAGTTTAAGTTTCTTTTAGTAGTTCTTAATCTTAAAACCCAGAGCATTTGCTGGAGTAGCAAAGGTGTTGCTTGTTAACTTACGTTAACATTCAAATATTGATAAAGTTCATATTTGAGCCTATAATTAAGTACTAATTTTTGGTATGATTTATTTTTTATTAGCTGAGCAATGCCAGCGAGGGACAAAGGTGATCCTGCACCTGAAGGAGGATCAGACAGACTACCTTGAGGAAAAGAGAATCAAAGAGATTGTAAAGAAGCACTCGCAGTTCATTGGCTATCCCATTACTCTGTTTGTAAGTGTTCTAGTAGTCATGCTTGATGGCCTCTTAATAAACACGGACTTGGCATGTATGAAAGTAGTAGCTCAAAGATATGACGTCTCTTTGAGTACTGTCAGTTAAGAGTAGCACTAATGACAGTACTAAATACTAGAAACACTAGTTTTTTATTTTTTTAAATCATATAATTACGTTTTTTAAAACGCTCTTCACAGCTGCACAGTGTGGCTGTGTGCTGCTGCTGTGTGGCCTGTCGCAGAGTTCAGATACTCAGCCTGTGGCTAGTAAGTCAGTATGAACATCCATTGTTAAATACTCTGCTCAGCTGAATCATCTGATTGGCTATCCGCAAGATACCTTGCAGTGCCACTATGAACCCTACACAGCTACATTGAGGATGCTGCTTGCAGTACCTTTGACGCATGGCTCATAGTAGGGGATTGCTGTGACAAGTGTGGCGCGGCCCTCGGTTCATGTAAGAATGGTGTGCCTGGCTGCGTCACGTGGCCTCAGTGCTGTTTGGCAGAGACTTTATCCTTGCTGTGCAGGTAGAGAAGGAGCGAGACAAGGAGGTGAGTGACGACGAGGCAGAGGAGGAGAAGGACGGGGAGAAGAAAGAGGAGGAGGACAAGCCCGAGATTGAGGACGTGGGCTCAGACGAGGAGGAAGATGATAAGGATAAGGAGGAGAAGAAGAAGAAGAAGAAGAAGATCAAGGAGAAGTACATCGACCAGGAGGAGCTCAACAAGACCAAGCCCCTCTGGACCAGGAACCCTGATGACATCACCACCGAGGAGTATGGAGAGTTCTACAAGAGCCTCACCAATGACTGGGAGGACCACCTGGCCGTGAAGGTAAGTCCTCCTCCACCCTATTAACAACAGTACCCAATTATTAACCAGATCAGGGGAGAAACACTGCAACAACAAGGTTCCACAAAAGCTATTTTAGAAACTGTTGTAGCCTTCTCCCCTTTTTGAGTTTGAAGTGCACATAAGGTTACCCAGGCTGCCTCTTGGTTTCAGTAATGAGTCGGCTCATCAAGCACTGGATAGTGTGGTGTGTGGTTTTTTTTTTTCTTTTTTTTTAAATGAAACCAAAAAAGTTTGGCCTGTGTAAGTCAGCAGGTTCCATAAATACTTAATGAGTGGTTTGATTCCATAACAAGTTAATTTTTAGGGCCACTTATTTACTAGACTGTACCTCCTCTATTCAACTATCTGTCTTGCACGTCAAAACAGCTGGAAAAGGGTCCTTATACAGTAAATAAAGCACTTGTACAATTCATTGTCTAACCGTGAATTAACTGAATTTGTTAATTCCTGAATTTTGAAACAATCGAAGCAGCACCAATTTTGAACTGTAGGCTTACCTGTTTTGTATGACCCTCCTGTGGAACTGTTGCCCACAGTAAAGCTTTGAAGTTGATGAAATAAGCCCTGGGGGACACAATCTTTAAACACGTTTGTTTTCCCTGCACAGCATTTCTCAGTGGAGGGCCAGCTGGAGTTCAGGGCCCTGCTGTTCGTGCCGAAACGAGCCCCATTCGACCTGTTTGAGAACAAGAAGAAGAAGAACAACATCAAGCTGTATGTGCGCAGAGTCTTTATCATGGACAGCTGTGACGAGCTCATGCCTGAGTATCTCAGTGAGTGCAACCCTTCACATGGAGCTCATTGTTAACCCGCTAGGCTTCTAATGTCTGTGACACTCCCAACAGTGACTGGGTTTAGGAAAACACTGAAAGGCATGTAAATCCTTAAGTTTAGTTTAGTCTTTCAAGTGATCTTCATCCAAATTGCAACACATGATATTAACCTGTAACCAAAATAAATTAGTTTGCCTGTGCCTGAAAGGAAATCCTAATTGTTGGAGAAAGTGTCCCTGTTTCGGATGCTGAATTAATTATCCCCCCCCGCCCCCCCCCCCCACTGTCCAGATTTCGTCAAAGGCGTGGTGGACTCTGAAGATCTTCCCTTGAACATCTCCCGCGAGATGCTGCAGCAGAGCAAGATCCTGAAAGTGATACGCAAGAACCTGGTCAAGAAGTGTATGGAGCTCTTCAGCGAACTCATGGAGGACAAGGACAACTACAAGAAATACTACGAGCAGTTTGGCAAGAACATCAAGGTACGGAGTTGCTGCAGCATGTCTTACTGGAGCGCAGTGAACTACCTGGAAACAAAGACCTCCAGTCCCAAGAGCATTTTGGCATGATTGACGGTACTTTACATTTTGTTTTTGTTTTTCCAGCTTGGAATCCACGAGGACTCCCAGAACCGTAAGAAGCTTTCTGAAATGCTTCGCTACTACACTTCTGCATCGGGTGACGAGATGGTCTCTTTGAAGGACTACGTGTCCCGAATGAAGGACACCCAGAAGCACATCTACTACATCACTGGTGGGTAGCCCTGCTCAGTGTTTCTTAGAATTCCCTCCCACAGCCAACCCCCCCCCGCCCGATCCAGACTCTGCCCAGCACGCTGTTAATGAATGCTAGCTGGATCGATGCATTTGATAATATGAAAGGCAATCGAACAACACAATTCCTGCTGTTTTTATAGTATGTTTTGTCCCTAAATTATGAATTGTGCATAGACTGCAACCCTACCCGCGCTGTGTTAATGAACGTGTTGTGTGCTTGGTGCAGGTGAGACGAAGGAGCAGGTATCCCACTCTGCCTTCGTGGAGCGCCTGCGGAAGCACGGCCTGGAGGTGATCTACATGATCGAGCCCATCGACGAGTACTGTGTGCAGCAGCTCAAGGAGTTTGAAGGCAAGACCCTGGTGTCTGTGACCAAGGAGGGGCTGGAGCTCCCCGAGGACGAGGAGGAGAAGAAGCAGGCAGAGGAGATGAAGGCCAAGTTCGAGAACCTCTGCAAGATCATGAAAGACATCCTGGAAAAGAAAGTTGAAAAGGTTGGTCAAATCAAAGGGTTTCTTTGTAAGATGACAGTGGGTAGAGAACATCTAAATATTGGGATAGTCCGTGCAGGGTTTAGTCTCTATCTATGTATGTATCTAATATCTATCTATCTAACATCTATATCTATTGTCTACATAGCTGGAAAACTGGATGTCGTAGGACTTTAAATGAATAGCTGTTGGATCAGTATCTCATTGTAAGGCAACAGGTGTTAGAAATGCATACTCTGCCAAAAGTGTAATCTCATTGTACGCCATGCATGCACATTAGTCACTTACTGAATCCAATGCTTATGTCAACAGGTAACCGTCTCCAACCGCCTGGTGTCGTCCCCCTGCTGCATCGTAACCAGTACCTACGGCTGGACCGCCAACATGGAGAGGATCATGAAAGCTCAGGCTCTGAGGGACAACTCCACCATGGGCTACATGGCAGCCAAGAAACACCTGGAGATCAACCCGGACCATCCGATCATCGAGACTCTCAGGCAGAAGGCAGAGGCTGACAAAAACGACAAGTCTGTGAAGGACCTGGTCATCCTGCTCTTTGAGACCTCACTGCTGTCCTCCGGCTTCACGCTGGATGACCCGCAGACTCATTCCAACCGCATCTACAGGATGATCAAGCTGGGCCTGGGTAAGTCTCACTGATTGCTACACTAGTTTTGATTAGAAAGATCTAAATCCATGCCTGTGTTTTTGTTTGCCAATGCATACAATTCCTACGCATATTCTAAACCTCAATGCATAGAATTCTTACTACACGTATTCTAACCCTCAGTTCTGTGTTCTAAATGTCTGAGCCAGTATTTAAATATACAGTAATTACTTTCACTCATTTTAATGCCCATGGACCATGTGAGTGCAGCTTTGGTTGTCCTTGCACATAGGGACAGTATAGTATAATACATCTGTTATGTTGAGATATGATTTACAATGCTGCTTACTCCTGTGATTTACTATTAAATTTGGGTTATCTTAAAACAAATGAAGTAGCTAAATGGTGGGTTTTTTTTCTTTTGTTTTATCAAGGTATTGATGAGGAAGACATGCCAACAGAGGAGGCAATAAAGGAGGCCGTTGAGGACATGCCCCCCTTGGAGGACGAAGGCGATAGCTCCCGCATGGAAGAAGTTGACTAAATACCTGCTGTAGTTACTGCTGTGAATACTAATGCAGAATGTACACTTCATTTATAAATACGGCTTTGCTGGAGTTTGGCTGCAGTTAAGAGCATACAGGCCACAGCTCGATCGCTTTTCTTTACATGAGAACAGAGAAATCGGGATGTTCAGATGTTATTTATTTTACATTCCAGTGCATTCCTTGTGGTTTGCTTTTTTTTTTTTTTTTTTACATTTGGTATTCTGTTGCACTGTAAATTTCATCCTTAATTTTGAAAAGTATCCAATAAAATGTGCTGTAAATCATGTTGGTCTCTGTCCTGTGTTGATTTTCAATGTCAGATGGATTCTGTACAAACTGGAACAAGTGGAGAAGCAAATACGCTCATGTGATCGTTCACCATGTAAATGTTCATTATAGTCTGTTTATTCCACCCATGGGTTATGTAATGTGTATCATTCTCATTTAAGCTTATTTTTGTTTTTCAAGATCAGATCCTAGGGGGGAAAAAACTGAAGCAGAAAAAAAAATTGCATGTGACCTGCTGAAGTCTGAACAGAATCAAAATGTTTTTGTTTTTTTTTAACTGTTGAGTTAACTTGAAATAAAACTATGACTTGATCCTCTGCAGTATGAGTGGCTGCAGTGCAAACAGGATTGCTAATTGTTCTTGAAGTGACATGCACACAACATACTGAAGAATGGGTAGAACACAATGCTCAGTCAGCAGAGACATGCAGTGTGAACACAGGAAATGCTGAAAACAAGATTCTGACAAACAGAAAGGAAAGATTCCCAGAATAATTTCAACTCTGAACAGTAACTGATTTACAATGTGGTCAGGAAGCATGTACAAGTTTTTGTTGCACAGCTCTGATCTGTAGTCTTGTTAACCCCTTAAGGTGCAGAAGGAATTGAACGGTTTCTTAAAATACATTTGAGAGTGACTCAAGTATCACGAGGAAACTGATTTGGCTGACCAGATCCAATCTGCTTCGTGCACCTCATTGCAAATATAAGGACATTTGCATCATTTTAATTGTGGTACACAGATGTCCCTTATACATTAAAGGGGTCTGAATCCATTCAGTCTTCTGGTACTATGCACATGAGCAATGCAGGCCACATCAAGGCACTATCTTGGCTGTAGAAAACATGACAAGCTCTTATTTCTAAGTTTAGTAATCTTGTTACATTTCCATGCAGTATCTTACACACGCACACACCAGTATTACTTAGGATCAGGTAAACGGCACTTTCATTTCAATTACAGAATAATGTTTACATAAACAAAGTGAGCCTAGGACATGTAGATGTGTAATCTCTCCAAGGCAGGCGGCTTGAGAGCCTTGCGTCCTGCTGATGCACACATCTCTCACATGATGCTTACATGATGCTTAATGAGGCTTAGCTTTGCCCAGTGGAAAGGATGAGTGTTTAATGTGATGACAGTAGCGATATAACGAAGATGACTAAACTCTGTCTAGATGTGCGCGCATTCATACACTGATGATATCCATCTCTCTCTCTCTCTCTCTCTCTCTCTCTCTCTCTCTCTCTCTCTCTCTCTCTCTCTCTCTCTCTCTCTCTCTCCCGTTTACTATAAGCAGATTTGTCAAATGCAAATTCAAAAGTTGAAATTAAGAGTACCGCTACTTTGTTTTCAAACACACTTTCCATATACAATGTGATATTTTGTAACAACTGCAAGTAACGTCTGCTAAGAAACACATACATCATCATAATAATAATAGTATAAACCAGATCGAAACACACAGACAGTTTGAGTTTATATATATATATATATATATATATATATATATATATATATATATATATATATATATATATATATATATACACACACCTGCACCATACACACACACACACACGCGCGCGATAGGCTCCCTTAATATGGAACATAGAATTTGTATTGAACAAATCATTCACTTTTAAACAGTAAATTACATTTTAATAATTGCATTGGATTTCATAGGCAGCGGGGGACGTCAAAGCTTGGGTCTTATTATTAATAAACATGCAGTACCCTTCTATGATCTCGAGGCGGCGCCAAAAACACGGAAAGTTTCAGATACGGGAATGTCGAGCAGGCGTAGAAAGCGCAGGCAGAAACAGGCAGCACAAGGTAAATATATCGAACATATTTTAAATATCAAGCGTACAAAACCAGTAACCTTCAGCTAAACATTTCACACATATATATGTATATTTAGAAGAATTTGCAGTCGCTTTTCATTGTTTTTAATCATTCGCATTGCATTATTTTATTTTATTTTTAAAAATATCATTCACTCTGCCATCTCGGTTTTTCACCCGGAATCGTTTATGCTTGCCACCGGTAAGATCTTAATTATTATTATTATGATGATGATGATGATGAGATGGTTGATAATGATATGATAATCGTTTCTATAAGTGATGTGCTGTGCTTTGTAATGTATCTGCTTTTGGATCTTCTTCAATTGTGAAACGCAACACAAGCAGGGCGGGTTCAAACGAAACTAGGAGTCGGGAGGGTTGGGATTTGAAGCTCAGCTGCGCGTAAAAGTTTGCAGCTTTCAGAGTCGAATTAGTTATTATTATTATTATTTGCTTATTTAGCAGACGCCTTTATCCAAGGCGACTTACAGAGACTAGGGTGTGTGAACTATGCATCAGCTGCAGAGTCACTTACAATTACGTCTCACCCGAAAGAGGGAGCACAAGGAGGTTAAGTGACTTGCTCAGGGTCACACAATGAGTCAGTGGCTGATTTGAACCGGGGACCTCCTGATTACAAGCCCGTTTCTTTAACCACTGGACCACACAGCCTCCAGTAGATTAGTAGATGTGTTGCTGTGTTTGTGTGGTATGGTGTTCTGCGCAGTCAAGTCATAGAGGGAGTAGATGTGTTGCTGTGTTTGTGTGGTATGGTGATCTGCGCAGTCAAGTCATAGAGGGAGTAGATGTGTTGCTGTGTTTGTGTGGTATGGTGATCTGCGCAGTCAAGTCATAGAGGTAGATGTGTTGCTGTGTTTGTGTGGTATGGTGTTCTGCGCAGTCAAGTCATAGAGGTAGATGTGTTGCTGTGTTTGTGTGGTATGGTGATCTGCGCAGTCAAGTCATAGAGGGAGTAGATGTGTTGCTGTGTTTGTGTGGTATGGTGTTCTGCGCAGTCAAGTCATAGAGGTAGATGTGTTGCTGTGTTTGTGTGGTATGGTGATCTGCGCAGTCAAGTCATAGAGGTAGATGTGTTGCTGTGTTTGTGTGGTATGGTGTTCTGCGCAGTCAAGTCATAGAGGGAGTAGATGTGTTGCTGTGTTTGTGTGGTATGGTGTTCTGCGCAGTCAAGTCATAGAGGGAGTAGATGTGTTGCTGTGTTTGTGTGGTATGGTGATCTGCGCAGTCAAGTCATAGAGGGAGTAGATGTGTTGCTGTGTTTGTGTGGTATGGTGATCTGCGCAGTCAAGTCATAGAGGGAGTAGATGTGTTGCTGTGTTTGTGTGGTATGGTGATCTGCGCAGTCAAGTCATAGAGGGAGTAGATGTGTTGCTGTGTTTGTGTGGTATGGTGATCTGCGCAGTCAAGTCATAGAGGGAGTAGATGTGTTGCTGTGTTGCTAAGTATGTATTGTGCAGATGTATGGAAACGAGCATCGCCTACAGACATGTCAATCTGTCCAGCTGTGCAGAAGCGTCTTGTCTGGAATATGTGCTTTACCTGTCAGTCACAGTACTGCTCAGAAGCTGCAAGAGAAAGAAACACACCAACAAGAAGATTTTCAATGTAAAGGCTACGACTTCTCTGAAAGCATTGAAGATATCGGAACTCGTTTTGCAGTAATTGGTTATGTCTAGTAATAGTATATTGCCGTAGTATGCAGGGCTGGTAATAAGACTCATATTGCAGAGCACTTTCATCCAGTCCAGGTTTTACTATGAGCTTGATTAGCCATGGTGTATGGGTGACAAGCTCAGGTGTATCTTATTAAACTAGTAAAAGCAGGAATGGATCAGACTGCTATGTAACGGGAGTCTTGTTTCCGTCTCTCTTCAGTTTCTTTGCTGGCAGTATCGTTCTCTCTGAATTGTGTGTCTCCCCCTGCAGGACTCAGCGATGGGAAAGATTCACAAAGGAGCTGGGAGAGTGTGGAGAGGCTGGCCTTCAAATACATGGTAAATACACGGGCTGGCTGATCACACTGACACCACATAGCAGCAGCACTGAGGCTACAGTGATTGCAGAGAAGAGGTGAGGTGCAGGAATGACACGTGTGTTTGATTTTCTAGAGCGCCCTTCACACCACGGCATCCCAGAGCGCAGTACAAAGTTCAAAACAAAGCAAGAGCACTCACGTGTACAATACACTCCAGCTGCAACCTCTCGCATGTCACAATGTCACTTTAAGATGAGCTGTACTGATTCTAACAGCACTATACACTACCATATATATATATATAGTCCTGGGTGTGCAGTCCACCGCACTGCAGGTCACAGTGGAGAGCTTTGAGTTTCATTCTGCACTCGGAGGTCTTGTTCACCTTTCATTCATTCTTTTTAACCGTTGCTTGGGCTGCCACCTGGTGGACGAACATGGTAATGGTGTCATTATTAAAAAGGAGGAAACAAACACTTTTCAGAAAACCTGAAGTAAACTAGAACTATAAAGCATTTCAGTATGTGACGTGTGAATACAGTCATGGGCCACGGGTGGTACCTTTTAATCAGACATGCTGATTTTATATATATATTTAAATGTGGAACTAAATCTTTTTTCGACTCTTCTTTCCAAGGAGAAATGCAAAGTGGAATCGAGCACGGACTCCGACTCTGACACAAGCCCCGAGGTAACTGTGAAATATGAAGGTGTTTCTACACTGACGTTTACTGAGACACAAACACAAATCACACCAGCACACAAAAACACATTCTCACCAAATATTGAAACCATCTCAGCAGATTAGCTTAAAGGCTAATGTTTGGGAAAGATTTAATTATTGATTTATTTTGTGTCTTGATTTTTCAATATAAACAGGGATGTGCATCAAGTACGTCTGAAAGTGGAGCCGCTAAGAAGGGGCCTGTGAGCCGGTACAGTCTCCCGGTAAGAAAGGGCTGGATCACAGCGTCCCGTGAGCCGGTACAGTCTCCCGGTAAGAAAGGGCTGGATCACAGCGTCCCGTGAGCCGGTACAGTCTCCCGGTAAGAAAGGGCTGGATCACAGCGTCCCGTGAGCCGGTACAGTCTCCCGGTAAGAAAGGGCTGGATCACAGTGTCCTGTGAACAGCTACAATCTCCCGGTAAGAAAGGGCTGGATCACAGCGTCCCGTGAGCCGGTACAGTCTCCCGGTAAGAAAGGGCTGGATCACAGTGTCCCGTGAGCCGGTACAGTCTCCCGGTAAGAAAGGGCTGGATCACAGTGTCCTGTGAACAGCTACAATCTCCTGGTAAGGGTACTGTTAAACTGTTACACACTCAAACGCACTCGTTCATTCTTTAGTATTTCTAAAGGTGTGCAGTTCCCCATTAGCAGCCAAACTAGTGATCCATCATCTTGAACCCGTTAATCACAAATACACACACTGTCTGAAAAGGCATGACATCCAGCTTTGTGTGTGTGTGTGTGTGTGTGTGTGTGTGTGTGTGTGTGTGTGTGTGTGTGTGTGTGACGGAGTGATTACTTTACATCGGTGTTATGTTAGGTTTGTTTATATAATCACGATTTGTAAATGCTTTAAAACCACATGCTTTGTGAGTGCGGCCCCTCGTGTGTTTCCTGCAGTCCCTGGATCCCTACGATGGTTGCTCGGAGGATTCCTCGGATCTGTCTGACTGCAGCCTGAGGAGCCGGCAGCCCATCGCCAGCAATCCCCCCCGCGGTGTCCCTTCCACAGAGAAGGAGTCTTTCCCCAAAGACCCAGGGAAGTGTGGAGCTGCCTGTGTGAAGCTCCACGCAGCCGGCTCTAAAGCGAGCCCTCCCACCGACGTGCACATGAGGTCTTCCAGCGATTCTGAGACCGCAGTGTCCAGGAGCCTGAAGATAGAGCCGCTGTGGCAGAGGGCTGTGGACTCGGGGATCCTCACAGAGTCTCCGGGACAGTGTGCTTACGTGAGCCGGACTCTGGCCAGGCTGCCCGAGAGCCCCACCTACAGGGCGAGGCACAGCCCCCCCGCCCTGGACTCCATGCCGAAGCGCAAGCTGGGTTTCCCAGGGCCGGACACAGCGGAGCGCGTGCACAAGAAGAAGCAGCGCGTCGTCACACTGGAGGTATGGAGAGCTCTGGCTTTCATTCATCCGAGTATTGAGAAACATGTACAAGTTGTTGCTAATTGCAGGGCTCGGGATTGTGCTCCCTGGCAGTACAGCCTGGTTGAGCTTGCTCAGGATTGTGCTCCCTGGCAGTACAGCCTGGTTGAGCTTGCTCAGGATTGTGCTCCCTGGCAGTACAGCCTGGTTGAGCTTGCTCAGGATTGTGCTCCCTGACAGTACAGCCTGGTTGAGCTTGCTCGGGATTGTGCTCCCTGGCAGGACAGTCTGGTTGAGCTTGCTCGGGATTGTGCTATTCTGCAGTACAGCCTGGTTGAGCTTGCTCAGGATTGTGCTCCCTGGCAGTACAGCCTGGTTGAGCTTGCTCGGGATTGTGCTCCCTGGCAGGACAGTCTGGTTGAGCTTGCTCAGGATTGTGCTATTCTGCAGTACAGCCTGGTTGAGCTTGCTCAGGATTGTGCTCCCTGGCAGTACAGCCTGGTTGAGCTTGCTCGGGATTGTGCTCCCTGGCAGTACAGCCTGGTTGAAATTGCTCAGTTTTGTGCTCCCTGGCAGGACAGTCTGGTTGAGCTTGCTCGGGATTGTGCTATTCTGCAGTACAGCCTGGTTGAGCTTGCTCAGGATTGTGCTCCCTGGCAGTACAGCCTGGTTGAGCTTGCTCGGGATTGTGCTCCCTGGCAGTACAGCCTGGTTGAGCTTGCTCAAGCATGCTGTTTGGTTGTTTGAACTGCTCTCCACACACACTCACTGCTTGCCTGCAGATTCCTGGGTTCGGCCCAGCTTTAGGGATTCAGCCACACTTTTGTAGACTACATGTGTGCATGTTTGCAAGAAGCTGATGTTAGTCCTCCCTGTGTGATTCTTTCCAGGACACAGAGTGAAGACGGGGCTCTGTTTGTGAGGAGACGTGAGATTCTTCCCAGGACACAGAGTGAAGACGGGGCTCTGTTTGTGAGGAGACGTGAGATTCTTCCCAGGACACAGAGTGATGACGGGGCTCTGTTTGTGAGGAGACGTGAGATTCTTCCCAGGACACAGAGTGAAGACGGGGCTCTGTTTGTGAGGAGACCTGATTTGCCTGTCCCAGTCACTGAGGCACTTTTTTTTTGAGGCAGTTTGTTTGTAGGTCTTGATTGTGTAAATATATATATTTTGAAGAGTGAATTTAATTTTGAATTTTGAAAGCATAATTTAGGAGAAAAAACCAAACATAACAAACTGAAGGGTAAGATCCCAGTGCTTGTGTTTGTGGAAGACGGTTCTGAAATTGTGAATGTAAATAATAATACATCTGCATGTCAAAAAAAAAAGAAAAAAAGTAAATTAATTTATCTTGTCCGAATGCAGTTCAATAAACAAATTACCGAACTTCACCACAATCTGTATGAAACAAAAATGGTACCTGGTTTCATTTGTTTTGTTGTTTTTTGGTTTGTTACACGAATGCGTATCAATGGCACTTCCCTGGGGCTGGAGTCATGAATCCACAGGAGGCGAGGCTTCTGTCTGCTGTGGCTGATTCCACCTCCAGAAACCCTTTGAGATGCGCACTTCATATTGTCAGGGTAGTGGAAGATCCTGGCTGGGGTTTCATCTAATGGTCCCCTTCATCCTGCCCTGTCAACTCATATGCCTGCCTTATTATAATCAAACAACTTTTAATTTCAGGATGATAAAAAATAAAACATTTCTAGTACTTTTTTGTTAATCAATCCAGCTGCTTTATTTTACACAGTATTTTTGGTTATGCAACCCATTTAATTTGATGTCAAGAATATATTTTTCAGGGGTCCCAGAGCAGCTCGCCTGGTACAGCACAGCTGTGGGGTGTGCGGGGCGAGTCACGCGCTGCAGGCCTGCGTTCTGGCTCGCCTGGTACAGCACAGCTGCGGGGTGAGTCACGTTCTGGAGGCCTGCGTTCTGGCTCGCCTGGTACAGCACAGCTGCGGGGTGAGTCGCGCGCTGCAGGCCTGCGTTCTGGCTCGCCTGGTACAGCACAGCTGCGGGGTGAGTCGCGCGCTGCAGGCCTGCATTCTGGCTCGCCTGGTACAGCACAGCTGCGGGGTGAGTCGCGCGCTGCAGGCTTGCTTTCTGGCTCGCCTGGTACAGCACAGCTGCGGGGTGAGTCGCGTGCTGCAGGCTTGCGTTCTGGCTCGCCTGGTACAGCACAGCTGCGGGGTGAGTCGCGTGCTGCAGGCCTGCGTTCTGGCTCGCCTGGTACAGCACAGCTGCGGGGTGAGTCGTGCGGTGCAGGCTTGCTTTCTGGCTGTGTGAAGGCGCTGCTCTTTGCTGGGGATTTCCGAAGGGCGCGCTGCATTGGCTCTGGTGCTCCCGTGTGTTGGGAAAGCTGGCTCAGTCGTGGGATCGGAGGACACCTACTGTCTTTGTTTGTCTCATCCCCACATGCTTTTCTAGAGAACTAAGGACCTGGCCAACAACCAGCAAGAACCAATGCTTACTTTAGTTGCCAACCTTCTGTCATATTTATAATTGCTTGCAAGTATATTTAAAAATAAAAAAAATCTATTAGTTCTTGAGTAACATCTGGAATGGTTGGATTTTAAACCTTGAGACAGCTGTTCCTTTAAAAAAAAATACAAATGTATGCTGCATTTCTTAATTACTTTATTGTATTGCCTGATTTATTTTGTACACCTCTTTCACACAATCAGTGCAGATAGTCATTACGCATAAAAAAAAACCCCTTCAAGTACAAACCTATTGGGGCTTGGAAGATGCACCAGCAGTTTTGTCAGCGAGGTGAGACTGCGTCCTAAGATCTTAATTCCCTACAGTAGAATATCCCTGGTGACTGGAGCATTGCGGAGGCCTCTGTACAGCATCCCTACAGTACAGCTGCAGTCAGGATGAAATCTTTAACTTCAATTCTTGATGGTATTAAGCTGAGGGAACAAAAAGCCACTGTGTGACTTGGAACTTGGTTTCAGGAGACTAGGTTTCAGGCCACTGCCTGACACAACACAGGAGATTTGGGATTCGATGCAGAAGTTGCCTCAAACTAGGTCTCCTGGACCCAGGTTTCAAGCCGCTGTGCTTGAAAAAGTGGCTTTGTGTTCCCTCAGCTTTAGAATCTAGGTTGCTGTGACCTACTCTTGCAGGAATCATGTGCAAGCCACATCACTGCATGCAAGTCACGGTTACCCTCGATTTAAACGGTACAGACACGTACAGTGCTACCTCAATATTTTGCTAACTGACTGACACAAAGTGTAATATTAAAAAAAAATAATTACCAAAAGGGCCCTTATGTAGTACATGTACAATCAACTGTCAACATGGCCCAACCATGAATTAACCGCATCTGTGAAACAAGGAAACATAATGTAGCCTTGGAAATGTGTATTCACATGAGAAACCCAAACCTAGTTTATTTCCAACTCTCAAGTGCAATCTCCTGAACAAGCAGCAGCAGGATCTTGTGGAAAGTGCAACTCAGAATAGCTGGATTGGCTGTGAAAGCTACCAATGCAGATTGAAGTGCTGGATACATGGGTGGACAAGATGCCAGCACATCTGCAATTGATCTGGATACATGGGTGGACTAGACGCCAGCACATCTGCAATTGATCTGGATACATAGGTGGACTAGATGCCAGCACATCTGCAATTGATCTGGATACATGGGTGGACTAGACGCCAGCACATCTGCAATTGATCTGGATACATGGGTGGACTAGATGCCAGCACATCTGCAATTCATGTGTTTCCTTTGGTGAAAAGGATGAAAAACGACAGCATAAGGTAATGGGAGACTTGCTTTATTATGAATTACAACAGTACCAAAACACAGAATACCTTCTCATTTCCTTCATAAATACACATTCATATTCCTTCTTTAAAACATCAGTTTGACCTTCTTCTATTCCTCAAACCACTAGACTCACATTTCTCAGACCTTCTTTAAACAAAAACCAAAGATTCTGTAACACGGGACTGTTTGAGCAGCATCGTCATGCTAGGTACTACTACTGCTACACTGCTATAATTCTACTTGAAATGGGGGGTTATTTATTTAGTGTGCTGTTCTGTTAAGCCCTCGTTCACTCTGTGCACAGCACTGCGACCCCGCGCTCGTAGAAGCTGTGCGGACCCTCCTTGGTTGCGATGTCGAAGTCCACAGTGAAGATCAGGTCGGCACGAGTGAAGTTCAGATACACCGGCAGAGTAACCTGGGGAGAAAACGCACGGTAATGAAGTCCCTTCATTAGCAGAGTAACCTCGAGAGACTTCATTAGACCCCGCCCCGCCCCCAATAACAAAAATCGGATTGCCTAGCAATACACAATTTATATAATGTTGTTTTCCAGTACACCAGTCTGCTGTATGCTAGACGGATCCTCCAGGCAGAAGGCATGCCACTCACCGCGTTGGCTTTCTTCTCGGTGCTGGTCTGCTTGAGCCAGTGCAGCTGTGTGAGGGGGAGCTCAGTGGAGATGGTGTTCGACAGGGACAGCTTGTTGTTGCTGCACGTGGCTCCCTGGAGCTTCAGGCCTGGAGAGGTGGAAAAATGAAGCAGCTTTGTCAGTGCTACAGAAACACGCCCTATAAATGGTTACTTTACAGCATTAATACAATATATTTTAGAAACTGAAATAAATGTATTTATTTATTCATTCATTCATTCACCACTGCCTCCCAGAGTTGCTTTTGTAATATCTGTTTATGTGTGAATTGGATGCATGTATCAAATTGACAACTCCATAGTAAATCTGGATAATTGTACCATGTTAAGTTTATGTATCTATTTTATAATGCATAATGTTTGTTCAAAGTTTTGGCCTAGAGTTCACACAAACTGTTTTAAAAAATTTCTAAATTTTAAAATTAAAAAAAATTGTGACTGAAGGGCTCACATGACTCAAACAAATGGTTCTGTTTTTTGCCTCTGTTTTCTATTGCTATAAATCGCAGCTCCCTACCTTTGATTCCAAAGCTGCACGCATCCAGCACAGTGTTCTGGGAGGTGGTAACATTCACTTCCAGGCACAGCTCCTCCAAGGACCAGCTGTTGGCCTGGGCAACGTACTGCCTGGTGGCTGTGATGTAAGCCTCAGGGACAAACAAGCCACCGAGACACACGTGGATGTTCTGAAGCACAAGAGACCAAAACAACACAATCAGCAACCTCTCAACATACATCTTTAACTCAATAACACATTTAAAACATAGAATACCAAAGAAAATCACATTCAAGAGCACTGCTGGGCAAAACTAATGCACCAGAGACAGAGACAGCCTGGCACCTGATATAACAAAATAATCTCTCTCTCTCTCTCTCTCTCTCTCTCTCTACACACACATATACAACGGACTGTGGTTGTATTCCTAGCTCAAGACTCATGCGATTTTGCCCCCAATGTTTTCCTTTTTCTCCCAGAATACATTTTCGCTGACCGTTCCCACCTTGAGTTCCTTGGCTCCTCCACTTGCCGCTGCCTGGGAGATCTGCTGCAGCTGTTTAATACGGTCACTGAAATCAGTCACCCACTGGATCACAGTCATAGAGGCAGGAACAGTGTAGCGAGACCAGCTGCGAGGCAGGATACCTTCATACAGGAGAGAGAGAGAGAGAGAGAGAGAGAGAGAGAGAGAGAGAGAGGAGAGAGAAAAACAAATGTATTAGTTAAACGCCTCTATCCAAGGCGACTAACATGTGTTACAGGGCAGTACAAGGTTACAATGCAAACCATATTTAAATACAGTCTAGTGTACAACAAGTGCAAATTATACTACTAAAATACAGTGTAAGAGAGGATTCAAAAAGGTTAGGATTAAAACAACATATATACAATGACATAATAGTGCAAGGATAGTGCTTAGGTCAGACAAGTACAGACATAGTAGGAGTAGATCGAGAGATCTGCAAGTGCAGACTAAACGGGTGACTCTTCAGGAGGAACTAGCAACCAGTGACCAATACTTGTAAGTGCAGCATGGAAACCAGGATCAGAGGAGCAGACAGGGCAGAGAGTAGTGAGGGTATGGAATAGGTTACCGAGCCATGCTGTGGATGCTGGGATCCTTTGATCTCAAAACCTTGTCTAGTTTGAGTCTCAAATCACAGCTACTAGGAACCAGATAAGCCCTGACGGGCCGAACGGACTCCTCTCACACTCAGAAATGTTATGAAGGGCGCTTCAGGACAGTATCTCTGATGCAGGTTACGTGCAGCTTCACGGACTCAGTGCAGTACCTTTGACAAGCTCGTTGATGAGAGTGCGCAGGTCGTTGGTCTGCTTCTTCTTGCCCTCACACACCTGGATCACGTCAGTCAGGTCCTGCCGAACGTCGTGCAGCATCCGGGCCCCCATCTTCACCTCTCGCTCGAAGAACCTGAAAAGGGGGTCCTGCGGGAACAAAGGGGGGCACACTGAGTTACTCCTAAAAATAAGAATCACCCTTCAATAAACTGATGCTATTGTTAGCCAAATGGAAAAACACCAAATCAAATACTGATATTGCGTGTCTGTTTCATCACCAAGCAGTGGGTTTTTAGAACAGCTGTCTTTGGTTAGCATCATCTCGGCTGTGCGTTATTAGCCATCCTGTTGTAACTCAATAACAGAACAGCGGCCGTGCATAGAGAACGATGGGAGAGCAGTGTGCGGTTGTTGTTTAGCTGCTGATAAAGCACAGGCGCTGTTTGGAGCGGATTGATCACCTTGATGTTCTCCACGGTGCGTTTCAGGTGGTTCAGGGTCTGGGGGATGAGCTGCAGCCAGTTGCAGGCGGTGGTGTGCAGCGTTCTCATCCAGGCGGGCTGGCTGTCCGGGGTGGAGTTGGTTCTCTGTTTCTTTTCAGTCTCGTAAGCCAGGTCGTCCTCATCCTCAAGCAGCTGCATCTTCAGCATTTTTCTGATCATGTCGATGCCTGAAGCACAAAAGGGGCAATAAAATATATATCTAATCTCAGAAGGTGATTTAAATTAAAAAAAAAAATGTTCAAATCATCCCATGGTTAAAGCAAAACAAAAAGACAGCGAACAAAGACAGTCCTGGACCAAATCAAATGCTCTGTTACCCTGGGTGGTGAGAAGAACCTTCTCGGCGTTGCTTGGCAGACCCAGCCAGGATGGAGTCTGTGTGTCAGGCAGCATCTCAACCCAGTGCACAAACTCCTCACGCCTGGGTCAAAACAACAAGACAGTAACAGTTAGAAGAGCAGGCCTGCCAAGAGCAAACACACGTATTCATAAATACATTCCATCAGCGAGACTGCGAATACCTGATGCCGTCGGGCATCTGGATATCTTTGTGCCCGTCCACCTTGGAGGCCAGTTTGAATTCGCTGTCGAAGCTGCCGGTGGTGAAGATGCGCTCCAGGAAGGTGTTGAGCAAGCGCTGGTCGAACTCATTGTCAATGCGGCCGCCATAGATGGATTGGGCCATCAGGGTCTTCAGCGCAGCCCACGGGATCTTATCAGGGGAGATGTTCTGGCGGCCCTATAATACACAACAGCAACTTTTCATGAATAAACCAGAAACCCAGGAGAGTCAGGGGTGTGCCTGTCCCTCTCCCACTGAAAACTCTTTCAATTTTACATGTTACAGGCATATGGATAACACGTTTCAGTAAAACAAAGCCCTTATGCACTCAAAATGTAATCCCTAAAACAGAGAGAAGAGAAAATCCTTGCGTCCATTCGCCGTGCTGCTCCTCCCCTCGGCAGCGCGCTCACCTTGGCAGTGTCATCGAGCCAGGTGTCCACAGTGTCACAGGCAGAGCGCAGGTCCGACTCTCCAAACTCGTACTTCTTGGACCAGCCCAGGGGAGCGTAGCGCAGCCGCTCCTGAATGATGGCATGGAACCAGGCCAGGAGGAAGTACAGGCGGGCGCGCTCATTCGGAGCCTGCAAGGCAACAAATGTTATTACATTAGGGTTATTACTGGATTAAAGTTTGAAGTTTATGAAGCTCTTTTTCAACTGTGGAGACACTTTATTGGTTTATTCTCATTTAACCTAACAATGACTAGAAACACACTTCCAATAACATATCTAAACAGGGCCCACAGTTTGAAAAACAGTACAATTCTATGTATTTGTCTCCAATAGTTATTGATCTATATGAACACGGCCGGGCAGGTACCTTGCACATCCGAGCCACAGGGATACTGCTGAAGGTCCTCAGCATGTTGGCCTTCACTCCAGGAGGAGGTTCAAACACAAAGATGCGCCCGGCACGCAACAGGTTCACTGGAACCTAGGGAGGAGAGAGAGAGAGAGAGAGAGAGAGAGAGAGAGAGAGAGAGAGAGAGAAAACAAAAAAGACAGCGGTCAGAGCCCATTGCCAACTGGCAACAAGGAGTCATCAAGCAGATTTGTAACTCAGATTAAACCATTACCCACTGCGTTCTAAAGCTTACAAATCTTTAAGCACAGAAATGATTAGTTAAACAATTGTGCTGAAAAGATAGGAAGATACAGGACGTTATTCATCCTTAAGGAAAAGAAACAAACAAAACAAAACAAAAAAAAAAGCAAGAGTTTAAAAAGGATGCGGAGCAGGAACCTTTGCTTTACCTTGGGGTTGATTTCCATGGTGAGGAAGAGGCGGAAGCAGGCGTGGGGCTGCATGGAGTGCAGCTTCTTCTCCAACTGCATTAGCCAGCCAGGGGCCAGGTGGACATTCTCCAGCATCACCCACCTGTGTATCAAGAGCACAGCACTGTCAGATACAGTAACCCCATTCACTGTCAGATAGAGGAACCCCATTCACTGTCCGATACAGTAACCCCATTCACTGTCAGACACAGTAACCTAATTCACAGCACTGTCCGATACAGTGACCTGATTCACAGCACAGCACGCATTACTCCATGGAAAATTGGATTTGAAGAATTTGAAAGCAGCCTGTAAACTAACATGGTTGAGATTTAATGAATAAAAGCAGATGTATATTTGATAAATAAAAGTAACTATTAATATAGTTCTATATATTTACAAACCTGCCAGACTTGACTGCTGTGTTGATGTCCCTGTCTGCTTTGTTGAATCCCTCAGCAGAACCTAGACAGAAGGCATGGGTGAATATTTTAGTCCCAATTCCCCCTTTCATTGTTATCAAGCCAAGATATCTACTTTACCCTCTTTGGTATAAAAACATATGGTATGGTGTGTAATATATATATACACACAAACATTTAATTGCTCGCAAGACTCAATACCAAAGCTGCGAAGGGGGATAGTTTTCTGGAGTTTAACTTGGACACTTTCAGTTAAAGAATCACTTACACTTCGAGGAGAACACCTAGTTACCCAGCGTTCAGAATTCTAGCTGATCTTACCGATGGAAACTGAGGTGATCTGTTTGTTCTGTTCAGCTGCTAGGTCCCTCACAAGACCGCTGGCATCATACCCAGGTACAGAGCACATCAAAACCGGCGTGCTGGGCTTCACCTAGAGGACACCCCCGTCTGGGTTAGTACAACAACTGGACCTTCTGCTTTATTAGGATTCTCCAGAAAAAAAAAACACCTTGTTGCTCTCGGTGGAGGACTGAAAGGGGTTACATTCCACTAGCTCAGGGACTCTCAGAGGCTTCAGGATGGCTGCAGTGCATTGCACAGAGACAGTTATACAAACTACTCAATACAAATACTAGCAATAAAGCACATCGCAGTACTCTTACTCCTGTATTTAACTAAACAACCCTGTACTTTACATATTTCTAACATTTTTGTAAGAATACAATAGTTGAATATTAGGTAGGACTGTGCCAGAGGGTGATCAAAACCAGACAACCCTGTGCTTTTCACTGTGCTTCACTGCACTTTGCTTTTCACTGTGCTTCACTGCACTTTGCTTTTCATTGTGCTTCACTGCACTTTGCTGTGCTTTTCACTGTGTGAAAGTGTGATCAGCATTGCTCCATGTAGTTACCTCACTGTCCACAATGCTGCCCAGGTCCAGTGGCTGGTCAATGATGGCCATGAAGCTTTCTCCCAGGACTTTGGCCACGAAGTTGTGAGACACGGCCAGGAGGCGGTCGGGGCGGAAAGCCTGGATCAGCAGCAGCTGATGAACCGCCTGTCCGATTGGAGCTGGAGAGAGAGGACAAGGACAGCAGTGTGAACAAAGCTAATAAAAACATCAACACAATCTCCAGGCTCCCACACAGACCCAAAACTCACTTGCAGGCTTCTCTTCAGTCCACAGATAGGGCACAGTCTGTTCTGGAGAACTGCTCTCCAGCCAGATGAAGATTTGCTAAATGAAATAAAACACAAATAAAATGAGTTAATAACAGCAACAACAGAACAAATCCCATGGCCCACTGTAACCTCACACATTTTGAAGATTTTAAAAACACATTAATACCGTATATAAAACAATAAAACGACAGAACAGCCAATGTGTGCAGAGGTAGATACTCAAACCTTAAGAGGAAGGGTGCACTGAAAACACCGACTTACAGCAGTAAGGAATGCTACAGCTGTTACTTAAAGCAGGAGCACCAGGTTTTTACACATCGAACAGGTAAAGCACTTACCTCGTCAGCCTCAACTTTTGAAACAAGGTCCTTAAAGGCAGGCAGGCGACTCAGACGGACCATTGCCTCAGCCTGGTCACTGGTCAGTTCTTTGACCTTGGGCACAGAGGATCCGGTCAACACAATCTCCTTCCCTCGGAGGAAATGCTGGAACTCTGCATCATACGAGGGCTCGCTACAATACACAGGTAAAAACACATGCACAAATATCTGCATTAGACCAAACGGCGGCAGCAATATGTTTTCAGTCATTTCATCATTTCATCATTTATTGCCTTAGTGAAGCAAAACAATTGAATTATTATCATTAATTTAGTTTTTGGAGGGTTAGCTTCCGATTACCCCCCGCAAAAAAAAAAAGCAGCCTGCAAAAACAGCTACTGATCTCCAGCTGTTCATCTAGAACTTAATTACAAGCAATGCAATAACGCAAACGTTTTATCTTTTAAAATGAAAACGAACCTGAAAATCAAGAGATGAATTAAATCCAGTAATAAACCTTTCACCTGTTTATCCCTTTAAGGTAGATCCTGGCCATCAGCATGGCAAAAGTGATGTGATCGTGATGCAGCATCCCTCTCGCCACTCTATTGAAAGCGATCTGTTGGGGTAGAACACAAGGGGACGGTTACACACGTGGATCTGCCCGCTGTGCTCAGAAACAGCAGCATGCAGTCAGAGGAGGAATCCGGACCTGGAACAGATCTTTGGTGATGATGGACAGGCGGTGGGTGTGGTCAGTGATGCCCTTCAGGTTGGCGTTCTCATACAGCACGGTGTGGTAAATATCCAGGAAGAGGTGCAGTGAATACTGGTAGAGGAAGTGGATCTGAAGCGAGAGAGACAGAAAAACACATCACAACCACAGTCACAACTAGCATACAATTAGTATCTTAAACTATAGAAACAAAGGTATTAGGGGGCTCCCGGTGTAATGCAATCCTAAATAAAAAGGGATGTGTACTTCTAGTAAAGGGTTTGTGTTCTAGTTCTGCCACCTAAACCAGCATCCAATAAAATAAATAAATAAATAAATAAAAATAAAAATAAAAATAAAAATAAATGACAGCGTCTTCTAGACTTTGTTTATGTAACACAGCAAATGGGACGGCTGGGCATGTCAGCAAAGTGACAATCAACAGCCAAACTGGAAAGCAGCTCCACTACAAACACACACACAAGCATTGTTAAGCAGCACTGTACGGGTGGCGGGCGCACACACTTTGTACAGCAGTCTTGCAAACACATCACCAGTCCAGCTGTGGCCGTGCCGCAGTCTCACCTGGTTGAGCGCCTCCATGGTGAAGTAGATGCTGCTGCAGGCTGTGGACAGGGTCAGGTATTGTTGGGACACCGTCTCCACCTCCTGCATGACGATGTCCGTCTCCTCCACCTTGCGGGTCACCTCGGCCGCCTCCTTCTTCAGGTTCTCCAGCGTGGTGATGATGGTGTCGTCGTCCAGGATGCGACCCTTCACCTCGTTCAGGGCCTGCAGCAGGGACTTCTCGAGCTGCCGCAGACGAAGCTGGAACTCGCCTGCCCATCGATGGGAGAGGAAACCTCCATTAGCAAGAGGCACGTCCGGTGGGAAATGAAGCAAGGCTGTGTTTGGATTCGCCGAGCCTCACGCCAGCATTGGCTTGTTAACGGGGGTGTTAAACGCTTTGACTCCATTCAAATTGTTTAAAAGGTTGTCAAACATGCATGTGAAGTAAATGTTGGCCTTAATGTTTATATAGGAGTAACTATACAGTTTTTCATAGTCCATCATGTGGTACTAATGTAGTCTTAAGACATTTACACTGCAGTCATATATTTGAACCCTTTCAGTCCTGTTATCTTTGCGCCGTATGAAATCCCACTGGAACCTCACGGGACTCCTATGGCCCAGTCCGAGGTAGTGTTGAATTATATGAACAAAATATCTGTACTGTTGCCTTGTTCACATGTATACTCAATAAAGGAGTTCCTTTTTAAAATTACACAAATAATTCAGGACTGAAAGGGTTAATATCTATTGGGAGTACTTCTAGTTATCGGTTATCGGAGTGGACTGGCACGCCTCCTTGTTAAGCTTCCAAATCAAACCCTGGAGCTCTGTCAGTCCCAAGGCCCACCTTGCAGTTTAAGGAGGTCCGAGCGCTTCTCATCCACGTCTGGCCTCTCTGCTTTCAGCACCTCGTTGAGACACTGGCTCTGCAAGCTGCTGCGGGTCACGGTGAAGTTCACAAAGGTCACGCGAGAACACAAGTCTGGAGGGAACTCGACCTGGAAACACACCCACCAATGCAACAGTAACAATCAGTTAAGAATAAACAGTGCGCATTTGGAACAGTGACCATAAAACAAGAATCCTGCGTCACATTCTATATTCTGATGAACAGGATACCTGCCTTGAACTTCCATGAACTTTCTCCAAACTTCTTGATTTATTATTATTATTATTATTATTTGTTTATTTAGCAGACGCCTTTATCCAAGGCGACTTACAGAGACTAGGGTGTGTGAACTATGCATCAGCTGCAGAGTCACTTACAATTACGTCTCACCCAAAAGACGGAGCACAAGGAGGTTAAGTGACTTGCTCAGGGTCACACAATGAGTCAGTGGCTGAGGTTGGATTTGAACCGGGGACCTCCTGGTTCCAAGCCCTATTCTTTAACCACTGGACCACACAGCCATCTTTTAAAAAAAAGATGTAATATCTCCATATCATATGGCTCACCTTGCTGCGCAGCTGTAATCCTGTAATACTGCTACTTAACCTTCATTCTTAACCAACAAAGCTACATTTTGTGTTACGGCTGGTCGTGGTTACCAATGAAAAATAAAAGTCCATCACCATTCAATTTCAGTTCACTTACCGTCGGGTCTCTGGTGGAGAGGAAGATGACGAAGGAAGGAGACAAGTCGATGTCCTGGTCTCCGAGAGTGATGAGAACTCGTCCCCCAGTCCTTCGTACCTCTCTGTTCAGGACCGGATTCAGAATGGGGTCGTAACTCTCCACGTCCTGCGATTTTAAAAGTGGTTTAAATCCTCAGCAATCCATGCCCACTAACAGCGTGCTGGAACCGGCGCCCCACCCAGACAGCGCGCTGGAACCCACATCCCACCCAGACAGCGCGCTGGAACCCGCGCCCCACCCAGACAGCGCGCTGGAACCAGCGCCCCACCCAGACAGCGCGCTGGAACCAGCGCCCCACCCAGACAGCGCGCTGGAACCAGCGCCCCACCCAGACAGCGCGCTGGAACCCGCGCCCCACCCAGACAGCGCGCTGGAACATGCACCCACCTGAACCAGTAGCGGGTTCCCGAATCGCAGGGCGCTCTCCAAGTTCTTCCTGAAGGCATCGTCCAGGAAGCTGGTCCTGGTGATCTTGCGCTCTTTGTACTCATTCATGATGAACTCTGTAGCTTGTCCAGAAGGATCGATGATAAGCGGGTATCTGCAAGAGAAATTTTCAGGTTTAAAAAAAAAGAAAAAAAAGAAAAAAGGAGTTGGCAATTAGCTTACCAGTTGCCCTTATTGGAAAACACAGATCCTTTTCTTATAGATAAAAAATAACCAACCTATTGAATCTCTTGAGCATGATGGCATTCTCAGTGCAGAGGTCGTCAGCAGGCAGGGAGTTGGCCTGCCAACGCAGCCGCTCGTCAGCGTTCGACAGGTACTCCGTCCTAGCGATGTCCGTGCGGAACTGAAGAGACAATGAGAACTCATAGATAAATGCAAAAAAAGTAGACACTACCTGGATCTCTGTCAATGCTGTCTACCTCAACTTACCTTTCAGTAGGTCTACAGAGAGAAAATGCTAGAAATACTTCAAAAAGTACCCCACAAGGCTGAAGGCAAATCGTTTCAACAGTATCGTTACCTCCTGTTTTTTCATCCCACTTGCCCAGCTACTTCTAGACCACCTTATAAATACATTATATTGATACACTCCAGGAATACGCAGAGCTGCTGTGAAACGCGCGTCTACCTGAATGTTGGCCTGCTGCATGTGGTGTGACCAGGTGGTGAATAGATTCTGACGCATCTGCTGATCGAAGTACCCGGCGTAGGCGATGAAGGCCGCGGACAGGCAGCAGTCTCCAGCGATGGTGGACATCTGGTTCTTAAAGGTCTCGCTGGTCTTCTCCCAGCGGTCACGCTCGGCAGACAAGCTCTTCAACAGGGCTGTGCTGCGGTTCACCTGAGGGTTATCGGGGCAAGCTTATTGGAAACATGGTAGGTATATATATGTATTTTTTTTAAATCCCTATGATGTTCCATAATCACAAGGTAAATATTGCATTCCTCTATAAATATCAAGCTACTTTAAAAAGTAGATAAGCCTGTGACAATTGCAGTACACTTCTTCACAGAGTTGAAATTATTCTTATTTATTTTTGCGTGCTTTAGTTGATAAAATAACGTGTCCCCCCACCTTGGCCTCGACGGCTGCCAGGTCTGCCTTGATGGCCTGTGCCTCGGAGATGAGCACGGCGTACTCCTCCTTGTAGCGGGCGATGCTGGACTCCAGGTCGCGGATCATCTGCTCCACCTCCTCCGCCCTCGACTGGTTCTCCATGGCGTCGTCCTCCAGCTTCTGCAGCTCATTGCGCAGGGGCTCCACCCTCTTCAGCACGTCCGCGTAATTCAGCTGCGGAGGAAGCAAACCAACGCGTGCTTGTTACAAATACATTTAAAAAAACAAAAACAAAAAAAACAAAAAACAAAGGTTAATCCTTTTTATAAACGCTAGCTTAAAAATCAGATGGTGGAAAAGGCACTGGACTGCAGCGGACACAACTGTCACACCTGACACCAGCAGTTCAAGATGACGGACGAAAGACTTGCTGTAGCGTCTTTACCTGAGCGATGGCCCATTTCACCATAGGCCCACAAGCCAGAGACGCCCTATTCACAAGCTCATAGTTGAAACTGGGGTTTGACATGTAGTTCTTCTTCATCTTTTCACGGATGGAATCGCTGTGAAAAACAAACTAATTAGAAAAAGCTGACAGACAAAAAAGCAGCGGGCTTTTATCATTTTTAGACTGACTGGTACGATTTGTTTATTTGATTTCATACACAACAGGATAGTAACTGATGCAACCGAAACACAGGGTTCCCGAATGCTTACCCCCATTAAGCACTTCCTTATGCTAACCAATTCCATTCTATTAGTATTTCCACCCACTCGGGATACCTGCAGAGACAGGGGTGCAGTGTAACAGAGAGCGTGTTTCGGTTTCCCCTCTGCCAGCAATAGGAACCTCTCAGGCAAATGAAACATCCTCTGCGGACGCACATCACCCCAGGTGATCCAGGGGACTGCAGACCCAGAAACTCATCTAGCTTGAAGTCCATCTCCCCATTACTCGATATTTACCACATACAGAGTGCAGATTGTTAAAGCACAACACGCTACATGGATGAATCACTCAACAAATGTATCCCCATGCATCAGCAGTTCAAGAGCAAAGCAAATGAAACAAAAACAAAAAAAAAAACCTAAAAAAACAACCAAACAAGTGAAAATGGATACCTTAAGTCTTCTGAAACAAAGTTGACTATGCTGGTGATGAAATTATCTCTGACAATAACTTGTCTGATCTTTTTCCAGTCATTAGTCTCCTCACCCAGCAGGAGGCAGATTGACTCTAAAGCCAGTTTTACTGCAGCTGGTGGGTTGGCCATGGCTCTCACTTCGACAAGATGATGCTTCTTAATAGAGCTCACAGCTAGTGGAAGGGTGACAAGAAATGTTTTTTTTTTTTTTTTTAATGCAACATGCAGAGAACGGGGGAGTGCAACCACTGCTGGGGTCGGAGAGAGAAACTGGGGGTTCCCTGGCTAGCAGAATAAAGCGATTGAACGATTTAGAGCAATGGTAACGGAAAGCATGTGACGATCGTCACAGTGGACTTCAAATGCTTAAGATTTTGAATCATGAATCGGTGTACAATCCTCACAAGCAGGGGTTACCCATTTTAAATCTGGAGTCAGACATCCCTTCCACAGGGAATGGTCTGTTGTCAATAGAGAAACAAGTCAAGCCAGTGACAGTTTTAAAAGGAACCGATTAAATCATGTCAGTGTCATCAGCAAAAGCCAAAGGTTACACAAGGCAGCCTGGTCTTCAGCAGCAACTCAAACACACTGCAGTCCCTGCTGAGGACAAGGCTAACGGAGACGCAATGGCGTGGCTAGAGTTTCTGTAAAATCTAGAAACCGCGATTTTATACTGGCTTACGTTTCTGTAACTATTTATTTATAAAAAGGTGCCGCCCTTGCTTGATGAGAAGTAGAAAAAAAAAAAAGATTTTCTTTTTGATTGGTTGCTTTTGTAGAGTTAAAAAAATAAATAAATAAACAAACAAACAGAAGCACAAATCTGCTAGCCAACACGACAATCAGTTTCATTTCCAACACTCAGCAGTGGCTGGACTTTACCCATTTTATTCACCTGATCTCATCGGCAGAAAAGTTAACAATGGTTGGGATGAAGTTCTCCCTCATTATGATGGAGCGGATCTGTTTCCAGTCAGTGGTGCTTTCTCCCAGGAGCAGACAGATGGACTCCAGAGCCAGCTTCACTGCACCAGGGGGGTTGGCCATTGAGCGGACCTCTACCAGGTGCTGCTTCTTTATGGACTTAACAGCTAAGAACGGCCAAGAGAGGGTGCCGCCACAATGCAGAGAAAGAGCATGAAAGACAGGGTTTAGAAGTTACGAAAACTCAACAGATGATTTGGAGGAGAGAAAAAAAGAAGAGCAGAGAACAGTACATGAGGAACAAGGTTGAAATACAGCAAGTAAAAAAAATAAAAATAAAACAGGTTTTGAAAAAACAAAATCCATTTAATTTAAATAAAACCAGATACAATGCTCTGAGCCAGAGTCCTGCATTGGGTCAGGTGCCCGGGGGTGGAATCCGAATTTTTTTGAGGTTTGTGGTTCGCGTGCCGGTCAGAAAATGTCACTGAGTCAGGCTCGGGTCTGAATTTGAAAATTACCAAAAACGTTTTCTGTCCTTTCAGCGTACTCGTCTGTAGCCCTTTCCCAAATAAGGGATTAGAAGATAAATGTCTAAGCAGTAGTCTTGGTTTGTATTGCCGCTTGTTCGATACGTCGTAAGATCCTTTTATCACGTCTGCGTGGTGATATTAAAAAACACATGTGGACGAGATGAAACAAAAGACAGCTCAGGGTTTAAATCATGCGGTGGATAAAAGTGCGAGACGTAAGTCACAAGCGGGGAGTTATTCTGGAATCAAAGCGGATGAAAATAATGAACATGTGACTGGATTCATTGCTTGTAAAACCTGTCATTATGTTTTTGTGAACAGCCACAAAAGTGGTACATCTGAGAAAGCACAGGTGTACCTCCCTTTCAACTGGTGGCACGAAAGGAATATAGACAGGTATTTTATAGTAAAGTAAGTAGAGATAGCAAATATGTATAGTCTATCCCATACTGTGAATGTGAGAGCGAGAGAGGCAGTCGACGCAGGCAGTAGGTACAGGACAAACATTTGCGGGTCGGGTCGGGTTGCGGGTAAGAAGGTGGTGCTGCAGTGGGTCGGGTCCGGTCGGATTGCGGGTTCAGGTCCTGTAGTTGCGTGTCCAGGTCGGAAGCGGGTCTCTACAGGACTCTGTTTTGAGCAACTACTTAAACTAAACTAGGGACTGAAATAAGACTCCCATTTAGTAAAACCTGGAATGGGTGAAACTGCTATACAATAGGAGTCTTATTACCGTCCCAGCACACCGTTACAGATACTGAGCTAGCCCATTCCAAGCTGTACTTCTAATATTACTTGCTGGACACTTACCGTTCTGAGCTTCAAGCACAGCAGGCTCCACCATGTCTAAGTCTTCTTTCACTTTCATTTGCTTGTCTTTAATAATTTCCTGCTGCTTGTAAACGGACTCCTGTATTTCCTGGCTCATAACCTGCAACGCACAGCAACCCACACCAGGCTTAGTTTAGTGCTCTGTCAAGCCAGTGTTAAATAATAGCGTGGGGATAAAAACCACACACACACACACACACACACACACACACACAAAGGGACAGACTCACACAGCTTCTGCTCTAGTACATAGTTTTCGGCACACATTTGTTTTTGATAATACAATTGGATTTGAGCAATGGAGCTATAGGAGATTAGTGCACCCCCATCACCAGTTTTCAGGGTTACCTTTTTCTTCTCTGCTTCCTGTTGATCCTTCACCATCTTCTTCAGCTTGTCGTTGGCTGCCACGTTCTTCACGTCCAAGTCCTGGCTCTTGATCCTTAGGTCCCGGCGGAGCTCCTCAACCTAAAGGAACAAAGCAATGGAAAAACTGAAACAAAGACCTTCTGTAACCAGCTGATGCACGTACCTTACACGCTGCACGTTTAAAACACTATCCATTGCATTGCCTTTTAACTGGACCTGCTTCTAGCGAAAACTCCCAGTTCACACTGCTGTCTATCCAAATCCATTTACAGCCTTGAATGGGATACATGACCTCTAAAATCAAGAGCCATACTGTGGAGCTCAATCAGCCATCAGTTGGCAGAGAGCTATCAGCTGGACCGCCCTGCTCTAACACAGAATGAAGTTCCTCTCAGGAGGAGTGCTGATGTCAGTTACCTGGTCCACAGTCTCCTTGATCTTGCGCAGCCCCACGTTCAGGTGCATCTGCTGCTCCTCCAGCTCGCTGCGCTTCTCGTTGAACAGGTTAGCGTAGTGGTTAATGAAGTCCAGATAGTGTCGCGGGGTGATGGCCATGGTGCGGCCGCCACGCTTAGCCAATCGGTTGTTTGCCTGAAAATGGAGAAAACCATCTGTAACATTAAACCTCACTAGGAGCCTGTAGCGCAAATGGGGAGAAACAGTCCCTGCTGGTTTTGCCTCCCTAACCCACAGGAGCGCCAGAGCCAATGCGACGCTCCCTTTGGAGTCCCCAGTGAAGACGACGACTCGGCACAGCCAGGATGAGAACCTGCACTGTACGGCTCACCCAGCGGCTGTGTAAAATGTGCAGGAAAGAAAACAAAAACACATAAAACAAACTGCTCTGGGCTGTGGTGTTCTGCTGCTTACCTGGTGCAGAGTTTGATGCACAAACACACAGCTGTTGACGATGGCCTCGCGGTGGGAGGGAGGCTGGGGAAGCTTGTCGTACACGATGGGCATGTAGTCGGGCACAACGTAGTTCGGCTTCTCCAGGTCCATCTTGCTGGTGAACTCTTTGCCCACCTGGTACAACGCTTCTGTAGACCAGTCTCCGAACCAATTCAACACGCACCTAAACAAACAGCGAGGGGCCATAGTTAGTGCTGGCTGGGGCTGAAGACGGATGTCTGTCACTGAACTGATTCAGTTTCTTCTCGTATTTCTAAAAGGAAGCAGGAGTGCTGACCTGTTGAAGAGAGCTGGAGAGGTGGCAGCCCTGTCCTTCAGCCCCTCGGAGGATGGGTTCATGGTGAACACCACGTGCAGGTTCCTGATCACCTGGCTCGTGAACCACTTGTACAGCTCCTCGTGAGTGTCCAGCATCAGCCCTTCCTTCTGAGCTCCCTCCTTGCACTGGGTCATCAAGGTGGCGTACTCATCGCCTTCAAACAGACCAGGCACCTGTGCAGGACAACATCAACACAATGACATTTTACATGCACCCTACAGAGGGTTGGTCTTTACTACAAGACCGTGTCTTCTAAAAAGCTCTGCGCCCCCCCCCCCAGTATGTATAATTTAAGTACAGAAGCACACTAGCGAAATGTTTTCATCTTACCTCACCGTTGGCCAGCAGTGTGTTCATACGTTCCAGAAATCCTGAATCCAGCACGTTAGATTCATCCATGATGAAAGCGATCTTTTCATTCTTGCAGCCGGAGCGACGCAGCACAGTCCTCAGGTCCTCATCAAAGTCTTCCCCTGTGTATTTCCTATGCACCTGTGCACACAAACCCAGCATTACAGGACTTGACAGAGAGATTTACAAAGCTAATTGGTTAGGTTTCATCTGTTTCACACACACACACACACACACACACACACACAGTATTGCTAAGGCCTGCTTATAGGACGGCACCTTGATCTGATAAACGCTGAGTCCGTTCATCCAGGCAACAAAGCGAGACAGGGTTGTTTTTCCAGCACCGCTGACTCCGATAAGGAGCAAGTGACCCTGAGGCTGGCGGAAGATCCTGAGAAGACAACAAATATGGATGTTTATAGGCAGGTCATCCAGAACTATTAAAAAACACTAAATAGCTATGAATTTAAAAATAAAAAGAAACTCGATACATTCAATGGCAAAGATATTCAAAAGGACTTCTGTTCGATGAATTTGACCAAGTTCGATTTTAGTGTTTCTAAAATTAAAAAAAGGAACTAAATCTAAGTTTAAAGCGTTAAAGTTAAAACTGTTTGTGTAAGCGATCGTTTACCATTAAATAATTAAAAAGTGTCAATTATTATTACTACTACTGTTTCTTAACATTTTAACCTACCGGTCAATTCTTAATACGTGGTCCAAGACTTCATTGAACAAAACCAGAGGCACATCCAATTCCTCCTCGTAAAATACTTTCAGTCTGGCTTTGACATAGTCTCGCAGCTCTTCCTGATCCACCGGCACATAATCCTAAGAACACAGAACGAGAGGAGGAGTTGAGAACCGGAAAGGCAATTCATTTTAAATCACTTTAAAACCTCCCCCAACCCATACTCACAGCTCCATGTACACTCACTGCCTGTTTAATCCCGGAGGAACAAAAGTCCCAAAATACTAAAACTCAAACACATGCACTATTCAACACACATCATAATCACGACAGGCTGGCAGTGGCTACCTTTGACAGCCAGTTGCTGTACAGGATGGGTTTGTTCAATGCTTTTTCTTTGTCAATGTTGGGGAAATGCTTCAAAGCCACCATATCAATGTTCTCATCTGTCCAGCGCCTTTCCTCATCCTCTACTAGCCTAAAATAAAAAAAGAATAAAAGGCTTATTACAGGAAAAAAAAAAACACACACACACATTAAACGATTTGTATTTCTATTTGTATGAATTTGTTCCTCAATGCTGCACCCACCTGTCTTGGAACAGTCGCAGTGCTTCATGAGCCCAGATTCTTATCAGTCCTTCTACAGCCAGCGTCTCCAGGGGCCTCAGCGCTTCAAAGATGCCTCTTACCCACCGGGTCATTTCTCGAGGGGAATAGATGTAGTGAGGCTGGATGTCTTGGGTGAAGCGTTCCTGTATAAAAACATTATTGAAGTACAATATTCATAAAACATCTGTGATCTTCTGCTCGCTCGTCACAGAGGATGCCAAAACTCTGCTTCTGTTCCTTACAGAACAGTACAGTACAGTATTTTCAAGTTATGCATTTAGACATCTGTATGTTCAGACGTTTCAAGAGTAGCCCGATCAAGACAGAAAATCACCCCGAAGGCTGCTAGCCAAGGTATTAAAATTTAATAAAGTAAGTTTACTAATGGCATGTATTAGCAACACCTGTATTAGTGTTGTTTGACCTCACCTGTGACATTGTGTAGAACTCCACCATGGCAGCAGTGAGGGGCTCTGCGTATGTACGGAGTGATGGGATGAGCCGGAGCATGGCGCGGTTAAACGTGCCGTAGATCTGGGTGAGCGAAGCCGGGCCCGGATAATCCACATAAACCACCGGCACGTGTCGCAGGAATCTGAAAACGTACAGAAGAAAAACAAACAAACAAACAGTCACCCTGCGTTCCCAAACACAGAAAACAGAACGGAGCGGAAGTCATTATTAGTCAGTTCTGTGTCTTGCTTTACCGGTGAGTGAGGGGTTTCCTTCCTGGGTCTGTAGGAGGGTTGCAAGCACCCACAAACTGGATTCTTTCCAGTTTAACCCAGGTCTGATCCGAGGTGCGGTAGAAACCGCCGTGTTCCACCATCTGCAGGTGCAAAATGAAAACTGCATCAGGAAGTACCCAAGCACGCTTTCACCAACTCATTTGCATACAGTGATGACAGCCACAAAAAATACATACAGTCTGTTTTATTAAGGACTGTGTAATGCGGTGATTGCGTGGCAGGCCTCCCGCCCCGCCCCCAGCTCCTCCTCCCTTCCCTACCTGTCTGATGAAAGAGATGACTCTCTGGGTTCCATACTTGTCCATGTCAGGCAAATTGATTTCATCGCAGAAGAGCACCAGCCACTTGCCGAGCTGCACTGGGGCCAGCACCACTCCATTGGGAGTGCGCCGGTACTCACAGTAATGGTCAAACGTCTTCAGAAGCAGCTCTGGAGTGGTGGCACTGGAGAAGTTCAGACCTACCACCTGGAGCAGTGGAGAACGATTAGACACATTGACACAGAATGTCAGGTTCATGTATTAAGAAAGCAGTATCACTTATTTGCTAATTGACTAAAAAACGTAAATACCATAGGCTCTCCTGGCAGCCATTTCTGTGTTTCTTTGTAACCAATAGAAGATCAGCTTTTCCCCCACAGCTAGCCAATCAGAAGTGACAGGGGTGGAACGTAAACACTTTTTAAAATGTTTGTGTGGAGGTGCTAGACTTGCACGGCTCTCTAGAAATATACCCGAGTGTCTTTCTAGCAACAGAACGAACACAGGAAAAATAAATAAATAAAAACAATTTGTCCAATGGGCAAAGTATAAACGGCAAAACTGAGATACCAGTATGAAACAGACCATGATCTCAAACTCACAAAGCTTAATAAGAAACCATGCAACATAAATATTGCTATGATTTTGCGACCCAGATTACAATGGCATGCACGCTCTGTATTATATAATTGTTATTTAAATTAATCTTACCTCCATATCTGGCAACGCCCTGAGGGCGCAGAACAGGGTCATGGTTTTGCCAGAACCTGGAGGGCCACACAGCACCAAAGGCTTGTGCTCAGCTAACCACGTGTACAGGAGGGCCTCGTGGCGGACTGTATCCAGCGTGGGCACCACGACATCGGGGGCGGCCACTTTGTGGGTCTCCACTTCGATCTGGGGGACCTTGGCCTGCCAGGACTGCCATTCCCCTGTGATTGAAACCTGAAGAGCGGGACGTTGTTATTTGGAGGAGAATTTGCAGAGGACACAACATGGGCACCAACGTAGTAAATCATGTTACAGAAATAGAAAGGAACGCTACCTCATAATCAATGATAGGAACATTTGGCGCAGTGGGCAGCGGGATGGTAGTGATGCGTCTGATGTATTCTCCGAGTTCTGCTCTCATTTTCAATCTGCTGTCCCCAGAGAATGACCACAAAATAGCATACACCAGGTACCGCTGTGAAAACACAAACCAAGGGTCATTAGAGCGTTTCATGCCCGTTTCCTCTATCGAGGCAGCTGGGTGCAAACCCAGCGACCGAGCACAAAGTCAGCGAGAGTTCTAACCACTATGCAAAAAGAGTGCGTGACACTCCATGGACGGACACACACAGCTGTTACTCTGAGAATCAAGCCCCTTCCTGCAGTGTTCTAACCACTATGCAAAAAGAGTGTGTGAAACTCCATGGAGCGGACACACACAGCCGTTACTCTGAGAATCAAGCCCCTTCCTGCAGTGCGCACCTGTATGTAGCGCTCCAGCTGGTCGATCTGCATTGGGAAGTCGTGGTGCATGTTGTTGAACTGGGCGACGTTGCGACACGCCTGGTGGCACATGGAGAAGAGGGAGCCCAGGCAGCGCAGCCGTGTGAAGTCCATGATGTGCTCCATCTTGGAGGCATGCTCCAGCGCTTTGATCACCAATCCTGTCGTCGTGAAATAGGGCTGCATGATCGCCGCAGCGTCTCTTTGGATCTTTCATTGGAGACAAAACGACAATATATATATATTTTTATTATGTATTACATAGAGTTCTATTCTCAAAACCTAGTTTGAGAATTGATTTGTAAATGAATATTTGTAAATGATTTTCATTTCCAATTAAATGCAAACTGATATACAAAACATGCTTTAGGGTTTCTTTAAATGGCCAAATAAAGAAGTACAGTTTTTGCTCCCCCAACTCTTGTTCATTTTAAATACAAACCAATTTTTACAGATGATTAACAAAGCTTTCAGAATCAGATGTTCTTTCTTAAATCAGGTTACGTTCTTTAGGAATTGTTTGAGGATCAAGTCCATAATATTTTACCTGGTCAAACTCCCTTTGGTGAGCAGCAAAATCTTTGAAAATGAACGAATGGAGTGGAAGGAGTGTGTTTACCTGCAGCATTGGAGAAGCAGCCTCTTCGCCCTCCTCCTCGGTGCCTTTCCTCATGCGCTGGGCCTCGTCCTCCCCCTCGTCCAGAGGGATGTTGCGCAGCCGAGCCAGGAAGTGGTTAGAGATCATGTCTGTGCTCAGGACGTCTTCACTGAACCACACCATGCCACAGCGAGACACCGTGGCCAGTGTGGCGTACTTCAGATCCTGCACTTCAAACATGATGCGCACCTAAACAGCACACCACAAAAAAGGGTTAAAATGAAAATGAAGCAAAAAAGGACAAGGACTGCCTCTAGCTGTATTCTAGTGTGTTGCATTGCATCATTTTATCAGGTATTGTGTGCAGTGATTTATTTATTTATCATGTGCTATTTATTAAAACTATCTTTGTATCGTTTTAAATGTACAGAATACAGGAAGGGGAGAAAGTCGTACATTGGGCGGCAGACTGAGGCGTTCTCCGTTGGGCAAGGTGAGCAGCTTGTTATCATCCAGCACGGAGTTCAAGTTCTCAACCCATTCAGGATCCACGTCTCCGTCGAAGATGATCCACTGGCGCTTCTGCAGCTCTCCCCTCACGTTATCAATAATCCTGGAGGGTTACAAATAACAAGGTATTACATAGGAACATTCTCGCCAACCCACCTGCAGCCAAATCCATTCTATTTATTTATGTTTTTTACACCAAGATATTACCTTTCGATGAAATACCAACAGCACTCCGTTCATGACACGCACTTGGGAGTTAATTATTGCAGAATGCAAACAACGAAATAAAGTGCTTGCTTGTGATTATTTTTCCTAAAGAAAATAGATAGCAGAAGAGATTAAATGAAATCCAGCAAGTCCTCAAAGTTGCTTACTTTCTGAGCACATGTGTGAAGAGCCCATCAGTCCATTCTCTGGTGTTGGGATCCAGGGTTCCATACAGGTGGTCCTTGCTGATGGCTTTGGGGTCGATGATGTGGGCCACGCCCTCCACTCCCTCAAGCCTCTCCAGTGCTTTCAGCAGGACCCTCCAGGCCATGGTCTTTCCACTGCCAGACGGGCCAACCATCATCAGCCCATGGTTGATTTGAGTGATCTGGTACAGCTGAAGAACCTAGGAAAAATGAATATACTATATATAAAACAGTGTCCGTTTTACAGTTCTCTTCCTTCATCAGGCAGCCCTTTACACCGAGGGAACCAGTTACAAAGCCGCACAGTCTTGGTCCCATTTGCTATTCCTCTGCACGTTCAGTCTCGCTCTACAAGAGACTGATGAATCGCAGCTCAGGGGGTCACTAAGAGGGGTCTGGACGTCGACTTTTTTTTAACTTCATTCATTTTAACCACAATCATAAAATAAAATAAACATTGACATTTACCTCCTATATGCAGAGACAAAGCGATGGCTATGCTAACCTACCTTTTCCACCCACATGCCGCCAACGTCTTCGCCTCCTCCGTAGGTGAGGTACATCTCGGCGCACACCTTCTTCAGCTCCTCCCGCAGGGCACTCATCTCCCCGCGGTGGTACGGCACCCCCGGGAACACGTCCGAGAGCAGGCTGAACAGCAGCGGGATGTCCTCCGCCACCAGCTTGGGCACCATGGTCTCACACACGCTCTGGATCAGGATCTGTGCAGGGCAGACAGCAGCGCCGGGTTAGAACCAGAAAAGGGAGTTCTCGTGAGCAAAGCCAGCACAGGGAATGGTTTGTGAACCACGAAGCAATGCGGAAAACGTGACAGCGATGTGTATCATCGATGCGTCCAGAGAGTTAAAGAACACGGCAGTGAAAATGTTCATCTATACTGGGCACTGCCTATAATGGGACTTTATTGAGAGAATCACAGAAGCACTTCATCGCATTTGCTGCCTTCAGAAGCAGAGACAAGAAACCAGCAACACTGGTTACCAGTCTCCTGTGCCAAGTTACAATCAAGTAACTGTTTGTATTTACATAATTCTCACACCCAGGGGGTTTCATGCAGGTACGTATACAAAGGAAATAAATGACTCATTTTGAGGTGTTGTAATAATTGTGCATACTGCTGTATGTGTGCGTGTAATATATAATATATATATATATATATATATATATATATATATATATATATATATATATATATATATATATATAAAATGTATTTCACCTCTTGCTCTGGCAGATTCTCTGCGATGTCTCCCTCATCCACCACCTCTCCACGCTCCTCTGTCTCCCTCTTGATCTTCTGGATCCGCTCTCTCTTCACGTTGCCGGCGCTCACCAGCACGCTCTTCAGGGCTCGCAGGCCGAAGTCGTAGTGACTCTGGGAGGACAGCTGCTCGTCGCACAGCCTGCAGAGAAACACAAGGGTTTCAATTCAAGGGAGCCGACAATCCCAAGATCAAAACAAAAGAAAGGTGAGGTTATCACTTCCACTCTTTAGCCTGTGCCCTCTCAATAGCCAACGTGATACCTGAAACATCTGTCTAAAGATTATCTGTAAATAAAAAAAATTTAAATAAAATCTGTTCGAATCTTAATTCACAATCCAATATGCAAGCGGACTCCTGGCTGCAGAACCTACTTGAAGAAGGGCACAATCTTCTTGGCGAGGATCTCTGCAGTGCGGAAGCCCTGGGAGTACAGCATAACCTGGGCAATCAGCTGCCGGTCCGGCTTGGTCATGGCCAAGCTGCGGAAGAGCTTCTTCAGGTTATCGGGCAGGTTGGACCTGCCTGCGTAGCCGGGGTTCATGGTGATGAAGATGGCCATGTCCGACCGCACCTTCACCTGTTTGTTCAGGAGCTCGCAGGTAATCGTTTTGGTGCCTGCAATATTAAATGAAACACACACCTGTATTTAACAATGCCTGTACTCTCAGCTTAAACAGAGATTTAAAACCCAACATCTCATCTCTCAAACTCTTATCCAGTAAGACTGAGGTACTAGCTGTTGGAAATGTATGATACAACTCGGTATCTAGGTAGACGTCTTCTATCTGAGCGTTTTCCTAAATCCTTCTAAAGGGAAACTCATACAGAAAACAGCAGCTATGACCGCAGTCTTAAGTTTTCTTTTAATTGAAAATGTGAGGGACAGGATGCAAAGACGACAGTTGGAAGGTAGGGCAGCTTACTCCTGTCAGGGCCGGTGTTGCAGTGTTCACGCAGAGCCACCTGAATGAACTGGACCTGCTGGGACACAGCGGACAGCATGCGCTCCTCCAGCCGGTTAAACTCGTCAAAGCAGCCCCAGGCTCCCACCTGGCACAGACCCACGAAGATGCGACCCATAGCCTGCAGGCAAGAACAAAAAACAAAGCGCTAAATTAACTCAAGAGCATGCTGTAGCAAGGCTATCCGGAATCACAAGCAAGGCTACAGATCTACGGTTATTAGATTCAAAGTGTAATCATTCCTGTTGTTTACCGTGTAAACTGCCATACGCATTTTCAATGAAACGTTACAGACTTGATTCACTATTTGTTATTGCCATGTTTATATTTCAGATTTATTCCTGACTTTACATTCATTTTCAACAGTTTTCAATTACAGTGGTTCGCAAAGCATCAAAATGTCAAATTAACTTTGTGAATAAATGGGGGGAAAGAAATTCGCAGGAATCCAGCCAATCGGACAAATCCGGTTGAGGAAACGTACCTGGAAGTCAAAGGTCTCGTCACAGTTAAAGACCAGAACAAAGCGACCAAGCTGGTGACCAAGAGCCTTGACAGACTCAGTTTTTCCAGTGCCAGCAGGACCTAGGCAAGAAAAAGGGGCATCGATAAACACTCCAACATACTGTATACAGCAGTAATACACAGCACGTGATAATAGTGCAGTATTCGGGAGCTGCAGCTGCTGTTTGTGTCCCTTCCTTATAACAAGAATGAAAGTGCTGGTGGAATGGGGTTACTGGGTTAATGGAAGCCACGGCCATGCTGCTGCTGGGGGGGGGGGGGGAGCTGCCTTCACCGTTTTACTGGTTTCAGCACAGGAGACACTTTTCACTTTGTGCTTGAGCATGTGCGGATCTCTCCACTCACCGAACGGGGATCCTCCCAGTCTGGCCTCCAGGGCCTGGGTCATCGTCAGGTAGCAGCGGTCAGTGAGGGGCGTCTGGACCAGCTTGTCCTGCACTCCCAGGTACTCGAAGCCGTAGTTAAATTTAGCATTGGCCATCTGGATGGAGAGCTGCTGCAGGACGTCCGTCTGCTTGGGGTCGAAGTAGAAGCGCATCTGGCTGAGCCACTCGAAGGACTTGGGGTTGTCAATCTTGTTTTTGATCAGGGTCCTGGTCACGTCCCTCTGGTGCACCAACTCTGTGATCTGGGAAACACAGGGAAGGTGACACGACATTTTAGATGCATTCATTTATTTATTTAATAAACAAAAAGATCACATTTGGACTTCACACCAGGTATCTGTCAAACCCTAAGGAAGCATGTTAACAAACCAGTAGGGGTTTAACAATACACCAAGGCCACGACACAATACATATTACGACATGTGTCACGATACAGCTGATGGTCTTCTTAGTATGAAATGTATAAGAAGACCAGATAAAAAAAAAATGACTGACTATTCTGGTAAGAATTTTTGTTTAAATAAATAAGGATGGGGAGACTATGTATCAACACCAAGCAAATCATCATTCAAGAAAGATTTAGTGGTATTATAAGTAGCTATGCCTTTGGTTGCTATACAAGTGATACACACTCCGTTACAATACAAGGAATCGCATGTAAAGAAAGCACCATGATTCATTGTTACACAGGGCTAGAAAAAGACTTCCATTGCATAGCAGTTTGATTCATTCCTGGTTTTACTGCAAGTCTAAGACACTTGTGCTTGTTACCTATACACTCTGTGGCTAATGAAGCTCGTAGTAAAATCTGGAATGGGTAATCACCAGGAGTCCAGTTTCCATCCCTGTTAGTACTAACCAGGTGCTCCAGCTTCCTCCTGCGGATGGGCGGCTGCTCCATGAGCACAGTGTCCGCCAGCACGTTCAGAGTGGCCTGCACGTTGCACAGGACAGCCTGCACGGGAGCCTCGTCCCCATCGCCGGCACTGGCGGTGACGTTCAGGGCATTCTCTACATTCTCAGACCAGGCAATCTGAGCCGACAGGACCACAATCTGAGCCTGAAATACAGAGATAAAGACATGGAATAATAAGACTATACAATTCACATTTCTATAGCGTCTTTCATCACAAGGATCCCATAGGGCTTCACACACACACAAGAAGATGAACAACTGAACCCTTAAAATAAACTGGAATACAAAATTCTGTACCAGAATAAAAAACAGAGAAATAAAACAAATGTGGTTTTAATTGCAAAACTATGCTAAAAATAGGAGAGAGAGAGAGAGAGAGAGAGAGAGAGAGAGAGAGAGAGAGAGAGAGAGACTACAATGTAGAAGCTTGAGTGCGCACCTGATATCTGTCGATCCAGTCGATGTAGGCTGCGAGGTCGATGGCAGTCCCTTTGTTGAAAACTCCCACCTCCGTGACGGACTCGGCCAGGAGTTTGGCGAGAGTCACCCTCATCTCCTTCTCCACCAGAGTCAGCCACTCATTGATCTTCGGGTGCTCGGTGATTGATACAGGAGTCTTGTATAGGATCTGAAGAGGGGAAAAACACACACACACACAGACACAAAAACTGCTTAAACCCTTTAACAAAACTGTAAATGTAGCAGAATGCCTCTAATTTTAACTAATTAGAGTCTTGCACCAGTGCATTACAGGTCAGACCTGCACACTTCTGCTAATAGAAGCCTTTTTGATGGTTCTCCTCAGGCAGCTTCACTAGGGCACAATAATGGCCGAGCTTCCAGGTACTAAACAGCTATAAAACTGTTTCACTAGTTGTGTGGATTCAAGCAGAGCAGGTTAGTGGCGGACGCATGGAAGGCTTCTCATCTTCCTCCAGGGCCTTTACCTCTTCCCCTTCCCGGGAGGAGATCCCCAGCACTACAGTGCTGTCCTCGTTCAGGATGATGCTGGACACGCCAGCAAACATCTTCTTGAAGTGTTTCTGCAGTTTGGCCACGTTCTTGCTGTTACCGATGATCTCCAGCAAGTCTTCATCACCAACAAAGTAGAACCTACAACATTTACCAGAACAATTACACAGGTCAAAAAAGCAGCTGCCAAAAACATGCAACTTACAGACAAAAGGATGGACCTCCAATATACACACACACACACACACACACACACACACACACACACGTCACCAAGACTGCATTGTATTCAATTAAATATTTTACTACAAATTAAATAAAGCAATCGATTCTCTGTTCTGTGAAACTGCAGGATTTTATATAACTGTAAAAGGAAAAAAATATATATATAATTTGATTTCAAACAGGACATCTGCTCCACAAATCAATCAGCACACCTTTATACAGTGGGCAACGACATATTTAAATAATGAAGGTAATCCATGGAGTGATTTGAGATGCACCATTACCCCAGGCAAATCTTACAGGAGAGAGCAATATAAAATCTCATACATAGTGCTCCCTCAATCGGCTATCGAGATGGCCCAACAGTGAATTAACCGTATCTGCGAAAGAACGAGGGAGCGCTGGATCCCAAAGGGCTTGGCCTCCGTACCGTGGGAAGGACGATCGCTCCCTCTCCAGATACTCTCCCAGTGCCTTCTGGATCTTTCCCAGTAGATCTGCCAGTCTCTCCAAGGATCGCTGCACGCCCTGAATATTCAGGACATCCATCACAAGGGGAGACTTGGACACTTTCTTCATGAGCGCCAGGAACTCTGTGCTGATGCTGTGAAACGACAATACAAGAAATGAGAACGTGAAGCACAGACGCATTACTCCCCCCCACCCCCACCCGAGCTGCAGGAGAACCAAATCAAATTGCTTGTGTGCCCCCTTCATTAGTAAAGTACTAAATGCTACCAAAACTTGCAGCCCACAAATTTCACTCAATGTATTCTCTGCAGGTTCACCTCTGGAATCTCTGCGTTTCCACTGGAAGCAGGTGTTTGATGTCCGCGCTGCCGGTGAAAATGCCCTCCAGGTAAACCCAGCGCCGCTGCACGTCGATCCAGACATCGAAGAGAGCCATGATACGATTCAGCTTGTCTTCCCAGCTCAGAGCATCCTCCTCAAACACCTGGAAGAGGGAGATCCATCTAAACACCACTCTAAAAACAAGAACCAAGCATCTTGCAAGAAAAAAAAGCAGCCTCTATTCGAACTACCAATTAAAGAGATCTACGAATTAGTAGATCTTTTTAATTGGTAGACAGAATTTGCCAGTATGTAACTTGCACGCAAAAGGGATGGGGGATGGATAAACACACACATGTACCTTGGCAATACCTAATTAAAAGCAAGAGCAAGCATGATGGGGTAGAAATACTGTCATGCAGAATAACACAAATGTGCAATGAATTCAGCTTCAAATGATAGCGTTATTGGAGAGGAGGAAAAAATAAAAACACACTTAAGAAACAGGAAAGGGGGGGTGTAAAGAACAGGTGCTGAAGGGGTCCATGGAGGACGCACCTTGTAGTAAGGGGACAGCTTCATGGCAGAAACACTGTTGATGTGCTCCCGGACTCTGTTGAAAAGGTCGTCCCATCCTCGGATCAGCCGGCACTTGTTCTGATAGTTTATCAGGTCAAGCTCGTAGCTGTTCCAGACTTCCCGAATCTGTTGATGCACAAAAATACTTAGTCAGAGGTACAGTGTGTACAGACGTATACACTACATGCAAATAGGATGTTCCCAAAATAGAGTACACATACTTTAATAAGAATACTTTTTAAAATCTGATACTTTTCATAGTTGTGTTTTTTTTTTGTAATCCAAATGCAATAGGGCTGATCTTCAAAGTACTTTGTGAAGTTCTTGAAAGGGAGAAAAAACACCTGTTAAAGTTAAAAAATAAATAAATAAAATAAATAATAAATCAAGCTAGCTGTTATTTTTTTTCTCTTCTAGTAACTTGAAAGGTTGCTGTAATGTCCTCTGGGAGTGAAAGGCTCCGCTGTGTATCTCTCTTGTTTCTGGCTATGCAAGGCTGCAGAGGAAGGGGTAAGGACCTGTTTCAGGAACTCCTCCAGAGCCATTTCTCCCTGAGCCACCAGCAGCACGTCCTTGACGATGGCCTCATTCCTCTGCAGGTCCACATCCCAGATCTGTCCCAGAGTGAGCTCGGACAGCACCCAGTTCACATGCAGTCTCTTCATCAGCTGCTTCCAGTGGCGGTCCTTCAGAGCCTCCGATTTCAGCTCTATCACCAGCATGTTTATCTGCCAATGAGACGTCGCCATTAAAACACCAGCACGGCTTTTTAACATTAAAACTTCAAAAAGTGTATTGTATATTTATTAAAAGAATAAGATTATAGTAGTGCAGCTAGTTTCACAGCCCTGGATAAGCACTAATCTTGGATTACCTTACCCAACAGAATTAGGCAGTTCAAGATAAATGCTAATCTAGGTCTGTGAAACCAGCCAGTAATGTGTAAATGAGAAATAAATACATAAATAATAATAATAATAATAATTAGTCATATTAGTATAACCAAGTAACTATTTAAAAAGAAATATGCAGCCCTCCTGATTAGATACACAGGCAATAGAGTCTCAGAGAAGACCTGGCCTCTTAGTGTCTTAGGATCTTGATCTACGTTTCCAAGACAGCACAGAGACTCACCTTCATGTAGCCCTTCAGCAGCCTCTGCACATATTCATAAGAAGCATACTGACGCAGTCGAGCAGGGAAGTTCTTGATCTGGTTCAGCAGCCCATCCAAGTTCTGGCGGAGCTAAGGATTCAAGGAGAAACCTTCGGCATTAGCAACAGATCAATGTGTTGGTTTCATTACCCTGGGCAGTTTTGTGCACATCGCACTTTACATTTTGTCTATCTAGCAAACTGCTTGTCCCAATTGTGATGGAGCTTAAGTGTATGAGACACAAGGTGCCTGTAAGTCTATACATGTGTCCCTCTGTTACTGACACACCTGTTTGAACAGCAACTCTCAAACTAAGATTACCCTTACCTTGCGGGGCTGCACTGAAACCCAGGACTGTTCTTTCATCTGGTCCATCTGCTCCCACACCTTGGAAAGCTCAGACCAAACTCCTTTTAGGTCTTGCAGCTCCTCCAAAGCAACCTAGGGATTTAAAAAAAAGAAAAAAAATGATGCCCATTTCATCCCGGATGGTAAATGGAGAGTTTTATTTTGACGGTGCTTCAAGTCCACACCTGCACTCGTTCCTCACTGCCACTCAACAGCCCAGTGTCCGTCAGTTCCAGGGCTTCCTTTGCTTTGGCACATTTCTCACGGTCGTCCTTCAGTCTGCTGAACTTGCCCTCGTAGATGGTAAGGGCTTGAAGGGCCTCTTCTGGGCGAAGGCTTCCCTGCAGACAGGGATACAAAACTACCATCAGGGTGGAAACAACAAAATTAAAACTGCAGAACCCAAGACCATTCCGCTGCAGATACTCCCAGAAGTCATTTTGAAAAGACAACACTTTAGAGTAAAACTGAATGCAAAACGCCACTACATACTGCGACAGGCTTGGTCTTCTCCCAGTCTGTTAAGAGATCAGTGGTACGGCTTTCCACAGCCCGGTCCTCCTGCACGATTTTCATCTGGAGGTTAGCCACCTGCTCCTGGATGGCCGTGTCCTTCCTGCGCATGATGTCACTGAAGGCGCCCCATTCGCCGTCGATATTATCAATGTACAGCCAGGAAGGTGGGAACTGGAACCGCTGCTTCTCAAGCAGACGCTGCCCATTGCGGTACAGCTACAAACAAAGAGTGATTGCAAGAAAAGAAGGAATTCAGCTGACCCATCGCGACAAAACACATGCGCAAGTAAATGCTACCTAGTTGGTCGATTTCAGTGCAAGTCAAGAATTATTATTCTGGTACCTCCATTTTAAATAAAAGACTAACGTTGCAGCCGTCCAAGTTTAAATCAAAGTTTTAAAAAATGTGTTACATTCTTATTTTTCCAACAGGCAGATTAAAGCTGTTTATGATGCATGGGACTCTGCCTTACATCCACTTGCTTCTCGAAGTTCTTGATCTTGCGTTTCAGGGACTGCACGAATGTGATGAAGGTCACAGCGTCCGAGGTGCTCGCAGTGTCCACAGAGTGCTGCTCCAGCTCCACCCGGGACTGTGGAAACAAGCAAACCGCAAGGTCAACACAGGCTCGCTGCGGACACTCCCATTTCAACGACTTCATGACACACACAGTTAGACCTCGTTCAGGCTTACCTTGGAGATCTGAGAGTGGAAATCCTGCATGTTCTGCCCAAGCATCTGTCCAAATTTACTGAGAACCTCTTTGTGCCAAGAATCATACTTCAGGTTCACCTTGGACTGGACCTTTGTTTTAAAAGAGAGAAAAAAAAGAAATGTTAAGAAGTTCATTTACACTTGTTTGAGTCCTAACCCTACATGCAAGTACAATATAATATACAGAAACAACAAGACAGCAGTCAAAGTAACAGTTTACACCAGTTACTGCACCAGTAAACTTTTACACTTCTATAATTCAACAAAAGCAAAGTCTTAACACAGCTGAACAGAAACACAAGGCAGAGAGACCCCAGTCCTGCACAATTATCTTCTGCTTTTTTCAATTACCTTGCCATAATCAATGATGACAGGCCCAAACTCCTTCCTTGTTTCGGCATTATCGAAGGTTCCTCTGGCTTTCCTGATCTGGACCAGCAGTGCCTGCCACTTGTTCAAATCCTCTCCCAGTTTGTTGTAAATGTTTTCAGCCTGCATGTCCCACAGACACTGGTACTGCAGCCAAACCTGGAAAAATTAAGGGGAGATTGTACAAAGAGAACTAATGGTTAATGATGCACTGCGGCTAGTGTGGCGAGAGCACAGGAAGATACATCTTTAGTTGCATTCAGTGATTAAATGAACAGTAGAGTTGAAAAGCTGATACCTTGACATACTGCTCCACCTCACGGACGTTCTCCTTGACAGCTGAATACGCCTCTTCCAGTGCGGCTGGCCCGTCTGGCATCCTGGTCAGTGCGTTCCGATAGAACTTCTCCTCCTCGGACAGCTCATAGTGTACGCCAACCTGACAGAGCAGCACAGGTTTCAAACACTACTGCTAACCCCAATACCCAACCTGACAGAGCAGCACAGGATTCAAACAATACTGCTAACCCCAATACCCAACCTGACAGAGCAGCACAGGTTTCAAACCATACTGCTAACCCCAATACCCAACCTGACAGAGCAGCACAGGATTCAAACACTACTGCTAACCCCAATACCCAACCTGACAGAGCAGCACAGGTTTCAAACACTACTGCTAACCCCAATACCCAACCTGACAGAGCAGCACAGGATTCAAACACTACTGCTAACCCCAATACCCAACCTGACAGAGCAGCACAGGTTTCAAACACTACTGCTAACCCCAATACCCAACCTGACAGAGCAGCACAGGATTCAAACACTACTGCTAACCCCAATACCCAACCTGACAGAGCAGCACAGGATTCAAACACTACTGCTAACCCCAATACCCAACCTGACAGAGCAGCACAGGTTTCAAACACTACTGCTAACCCCAATACCCAACCTGACAGAGCAGCACAGGTTTTAAACTCCTCTCCTAACCCCATTACACTGCGCACAGCTTGCTCAATGCGGTACTGCCGTGCAACTAATGAGAACAGCAACATTTATTATTACTGCAAAAAAGGATCCAAATGCATTAATATCATTGACAAAGAATTTAACCAGATATATTACTCATTTCATTTTTAGTCCTGCTATCTGCATGCATATAGTGTTTGGAAATATTAAAAGAAACTTAATATATATAAAGAAAATATCCAACCTGGTATCTTTGACTCTGAATCCTGGGCAGAGACAGGACGACCATCTTCCACGCAAACATTTCCTGGTACAGCTTGTACCTGCAGTCTTCAATGGGGGGGTTCAGGTAGATCACTTGGTTTGTAATTCTTAACTCATGAATGACATTCTAAAAAGAGACCAGTAACAAAATAAATCAGTTGTGACAAGACTATAAAAAAAAACACACATAAAACAAACAAAAACGACACCCAGCAAGTAACCGTTCCTTAACGTAAGAGATCTCAACTGTTCAAACCGTTTCATAATCTGACATTTATCAACAGGGACAATCCATGGGGAATATTCAACAGTAAAACGCAGTTTGCAGAAACACTGTGCTCGTACCTTGATTTTCGGTTCTCCGCCAGGTTTGTGACTGACTTGTGGAGTATCTGTGTCCATATCCACATCTGCTTTGTCCTCCATTTGTCCCAACAGAACCTGTGTCCAGGCCCTCAATCCAGCCTGCAGGCGAACTCCCAGGATCCTCTCAATCTGCAAAGACAACAGCATGCAAACTTATCTCAAACTGATCAGCAAGCATGTGCACAACAGCATGCAAACTTCACCAACTGATCAGCAAGCATGTGCATACTTGCATATGACTTCAGTAACTCCAGAAGCTACACAGGTGCATTCGACTGAGCAGAACATGCAAACACCTGCCCTGTACCACATCTACAAAGGACTCCTTTTCAAACTGAGGCACAGTTATCAGGAATGTCCCCATTCTTCCTGTAACAAGCATTTTGTTTTCTAACCCTAATTTACAAGCACTATCCGGAAGGCTGAAGATTTTTAGAGCATGTGTTTCAGCTGTATGATAATACGTATTAGCAGTTCTGACAACAATGTCAAATTTAATTAACGCCTTTGGGAGTAACAAAGGAAACAGCTTACCTCCATGTCAAGTTTGTTTACCCAGATGGGCAGGTTGGAGTAAGAATGGAGATTCAGGTCGTCTACAGCTTTCTGAACCCTGTTTAGGATCTCGGTGAAAGTCTTGTGGTCGTACATGCAGGTCTCCAAAGAGCGGACTTCAAGGTCAATCTTTTCTTCAATAATGAGAAGATCATCCACCTGAAAAGCAAAAGATTGATCAGATTCAAACCTGCCGTTCAGAGCAATGCTGTAAAGGAGAACCTCATTTCAACATGTGTTAAGTAAAAGGAAACTGACCTATTGGATGTTAATTTCAGCTGGAGCTGAATCTTAAAACAGCACTAAATCTGAGAAAGACTGCTCATTATGACAAACCTTCTCCTGGAAGTTGAAGACCGTTTCAGCCAGGCGCTGCACATAAGGGTCGAGCTTGTATGACTCCCAGACCAGCGCGATGCCTTCCGCAATGAGGGCCTGCACTTCCTTCTTCAGCCCAGCCACCAGGAGGGAGATGGAGATCCTCTCCTCCACCTTCTCACAGGTGCGCTCGTACGTGCGCACGCTCTCGATCAGCGAGATGGCGAAGGGGTACAGCTGGTTGGCTTGGTGGGCCTTGTTGACGATGGCCAAGGGGACGCGGAACCCCAGCCACTTGAGGTTGCGGACCTCCTTGGAGAGGGTGATGATCTCCGGGAGGAAGTTGACCTTCAGCTTCAGGACGTTCCCACTGCGGCCCCGTGCCCGGGTGCTCTCAATGGTGAAGATGCGGCCGGAAACTCCCAGGTTGCGCTGCTGGACCTTCCGGGCCCAGTCGTCGAAGATCTCCTGGGTGTTCAGCTTCATGCGGAAGCTGTCTCCATCCTGCTTCAGCTTCAGCCCCTCCACGTGGTTCTCCCAGCCCTTGCCCAGGACGTCCTCCACGCGCTTCATGTAGGCTGTGAGCTGCCGGTCGATCTGCTTGGCCCAGATGATGGAGCCGGAGACGGGGGGCAGGTCGCGCACGTGGCTCATCTTGCAGGACTGGCTCTGGGGGTACTGCACCTTGAACTTGTCGTGCAGGGACTCGATGTCGTCCTTCACACGCTGGATCAGCTGGGTCTGGTACTCACGGATGGCCCCGCGGATGTGCGGCCGCACGAACAGGGCGTTGAAGCGGGAGAAGATGCGGAACATCTCGTTGGCGTTCTTGGCCGTCCCGAGCTGGTCGCGCAGGCGCGCGGTGATGCGGGTCTCGACCCGGTCGATGCGCTCGTCGTACCGCTTCATCGCCGCCTCCCAGGCCTCCATCCCCTCTTTGGAAACATCCAGGCCGTCCACCTCTTTCACGTTCTCGTAGGCCAGGTTCACTTCCTCAATGGCATTGGCGTCGGCGGCATCGAACAGGACTTCAGCAACTTTCAGGTCTGGGGGCTCCACAGCCTCGCCTTGAGACAGCTGGGGGACCGCCGATACCTGGAACCAAAGCAGACTTTTATAAACTGTATGCTAAACAATCCTGCATGGCACAGATTGAAATAAGACTGTACAGCAGTTTCACCCATTCCTGGTGTCACTACAAGCTTGATTAGCCACAGTGTGTGGGTATCAAGCTCAGGTGTGTGTTGTTAAACTCATAGTAAAACCAGGAATGGATCAAACTGCTATGCAATAGGAGTCTTATTTTCATCCCTGCATTGTCTGGCAAAAGGAACAGGTAACGGATAAAAAATTAATACCTAGGGACAATGGCAAGTAAATGTTCTATGTTTAAAGGTCAGGTGTTTAACACAATGCCAGGAGCCCTACCTGGGGTCTCAGGACCCTCACAATTACGGCTCTCAGCTGCTCGTGCTGCCTCCTGAACCTCCGCATGTGATCCAGACGCGCCTGGAGCTTGCGGTGCGCTGGGTTAATGCGCCACACCATCTTGAGATTCTCCTCCCTCTTCCTCTTCACAATGTCTCGAAGCAGCACCTGCAGCTTCTCATACTCATCATCCCAGGTCTGGAAAACCTCGAAGCACGCCACCATCACCTGCCAAGCAATTCAGAGAGAAGGGCTTGATCAATAGGGAGGGCAAGGCTGGCACGCTCACTTTAACACAGCAACTACTGCAGCACTTATATTGGACCCGTTCTAGGTCAAAATCATGAGATGAGTTTTAATAATAATAGGAATAGCTTTTATTAGATTAGTGTATGTGGATATTTAAAGAAACAGGTGTCATTGTTTCCACTGTTTTAACAACTAGTCTTAAATAAAAAGGGTGCGACGCTGACAAATAAAAGCAAATGGTGAAAACGTGAGGAAAGTTTTGCAAACCGAATTGCCTTCACAGATTGTAGGAATGCCGCACATGTAGATAACTGAACGAATGGATAATTGAAAAGCACAGGTAATCTTGCCTTCTCAAACTCCTCATAGGCAACGTGCATCAGCTTTCTCGTGCCCAGGACCTTGAGCAGCTGGGAGCTCAGGTCCCTGGAGATAGCCTCCACAAGCCGAAGGGCTCGCTGGATCGGGTACTTGGTGTTTCGGATCTTGCGCAGATGCGTGAAAATGGCGACCAACGCCTGCCTGATTTTGTCCAGTTCGGTGGCAGACAGGAGGTCGTTGAGGGGGAAGTCTTTCATCAAGGGGTTGTAGTCATTGACAGTTTCCACAGCCTGTTTCAGACCTGGAGAGGTAAAAGTGTTATTAAAAGATGCTGGGGAAAAAAAGGCGATCATGAATTATTAAAACCAATACCTGCACATAGACAGGGTTCTCATATTTAGGTAATAATCGCACAGTACCTAAAAGGTTAACAACATTTGTATATATCTTGAGTTTATCAGATTCTAGCTAAATGCAATCTGAAATATCTACGGAAGGCTAGTAGTGTGTCCTGTACTTTCACTTGGGAAGTCAGTTCTGTCTCGTTTCAGATTCATTAGCCATCCTTATAAGCAAGGACATTAACAGCAGTCAGACAAACAGACACATAGTAGATGAACAGCAGGTCAGTTTATCCGCGCTCCGGAACCCTAAGATTGGTATGGAACGCACCGGTGTCTGTGTCGAAGCTGACCGTCGCGTGGAAGCGTTTTCCATGTTTCAGGATGTCGAGAGTGAGCAGCACCTCTGGGCTCTCTCTCTTCTCCTGAATCCGGTTCAGAGCTCGCTCCAGATTCAGCCAGAAACTGATCTCCTGCAGAGCAGTGCCAGACGCAGGGTCTCGGTCAAGTTTGGTTACCTGTGGGTAAAAAGAAGGAAAATAAATAAATAAATACAATACAAATATGTGTTTTGATTTATCCTTGCCCTGTTCAAATATTTTTTTTAAAAAAGAAGAAACTGAAAAGCATCCAAAATGTAACAGTCAAGACAACTTAGCAGAAATGTAATTCAAGGCTACAGCACTAGACAGGTCACTGGAGGTAATGCCACAGCTGATTAAACAGTGTGGCTGTCTACAGTTTCACCTTTGAATCCAGGAGGACAGTGGTTCCCTGACATTACATCCATGCATGCATGGATTTATTTACAGTATTTTGAAAAACCATATATTGATTTTAAAAAGTATAATGTTTTTTTTCTTCACAAGCTTGACACATTCTTACTTTTGACCCAACGGAACAACATTACATCAAGAAAATCAGACATAAAAGTTAACATAAAATAGCCCAACTCAAAGTAATGTGTCAAAATAAATAAAGCTTTCTTGTTTAAATTCTGCAAACACCATTTCAGACTCAAATTATTATTATTATTTGTGTGTTAAATCAGTTTACAAACTATGTGACATTGCAGCATTGTTCATCATTCAGGCTTTCTGTTAAAAGCTGAATTGTACTTTCAAGCCATCAAAAAGCCTCTCCTGAAAAGTGCATCCTCAGAAGTCTGTGGGAAAGATCCCTACATTGAAAAAGGTTGGGAAGCACTATTTCAACAGCAGGTGGCACTATAATTCATCACGGGACACAGTCTTCTTTTAATGACTAATAAGAACAAAAAAGAATCCCTATCCATGCTGGTTCAGGTCCGAGTAGCTGACTGATCTCAAAACCCTGTCAAGTTTAGTCTTCAGTTTAAAAGATTCATTAAAATGTTAGAGAACGCCATGGCGTGCTCCAGGCCTCACCTTCTGAATCTCTCTGATCCAGCGGTTCACTCCAGACTGCAGCTGGTTCAGGAAAGTCGGGTCTTCCACTTTGTCGGCGAAGTCCGTCACCTTGGGCTTGTCCCCGCGCTCGTAGCTCTGCTTGGCGACGTTGGTGATGATGGGGTGGATCAGCAGGCTGATCTCGGGGATCTCGATGTTCTGCTGCAGATGCAACAGCCCCATTTCCAGCTCCGCTATCTTTTTCTCCACAGAGGGTGCCATCTTATCACCGTCCCTGGAAGAAAAGAGGAAAACGAGGAGTATGAAATAAACTGTGCATGTTTGAAAAATCAGGAGGTAAACAATTTATTTTTTATTACAATTTAATTGCATTTTTGTTTTATTTTTTACAAACTAGCTTTCTTGTTTTTTCTATATTAAATGTTTTGTCTCATGTCTGTTCTGTAACATTTCTTATTTTATTTTTTTATGCGCTTTGGGATCCTTGTGATGAAAGCTGCTACAGGAAGGTGTATTGTATTCTATTGTATTTACATGGGCATTATTAAATCACTGAAAGCATTACCGGTCAGCTTTGCCGGACTCCTTGATGTAGGACTTGAAGAACGGTGCCACTGCATTGCTGATGAAGGAGTGCAAGGTCTCGTAAGGGGAATCCTCACTCAGGGTCAGAACCCTCAGCTGGCATGAAATGGGCTTGTCTGCGTCGATGACACCAGTCCTCTTGATGAAGGCCAGACTGCAGACAAAACAGGAACCAAGCCAGGGACAATCAGCCAAAAATACTTTAATAACTTGCACACCCATTACATGAAATCACCCTGCAGTACTGCAATGCTGGCTTACTGCACCTGTTGGACTTGAGTCCGTAATGGATGTCAATGCTGATGTTGTAGGAGATGCACTCTTTCTCCTCTTCTCCTTCATCTCCAACATCCTCTGCAATAAAACAGAATGCATCAATCCTTGCATGCGGGGGCACTGACACACCACTTTGTTCATAAAACACCTTCAAGATTTCTGGTACATTTTGAAACAATTAGACACCTGGCGTTTATACTTCAGCCACCCCACTGGTTAATTGTGATACATGACAGTATTTCTGCTTTGGCTTGCTTTCTGTTTTTTGTTGTAGCTTGTTAAACATTTACCATTTAACATGTTGCTATGCAGCCTCACCAACATGGGAACAGCTTTGTCTTGAGCAGGGGTGTCAAACTCAGCTCCTGGAGAGCAGCCGTGTCTTCTGGCTTTCGTTACACCCGAGCTCGCAATTACTTAATTGGTCTAATTATTTGATTAACTGGACACATTTAACACTTCTCTTCTCAAAGTGTTTCATAGGTAGTGTAACTTGAATCAAGTGGATTTTTAAAACCATCAACTGTAAAAGACCTTGAAAAATATTAAATATGTCAAATTCAACAAATAATTTGATCAATTATGTTAATTGAGAGCTTAAGTTGGAATGAAAACCAGAAGACCCTGCAGCCCTAGAGGACTGGAGTCTGACACTCATGGTCAAGAGGAAAGGGCCTGGTCCACAACACTACTGAGCAGCACTGGCAATCAGAGCTTATTCACAGTAATTACAACACTGAACCAATAGGTGAACCACCCAGTCAAAAAGTCAAAAACTGGGTGGGGGCCCTTTCTGTAAAAGAGTAACTACTGCAGACCTGCATCTCCCTGCCCTGTCAGAGCCGCATCTCCCTGCCCTGTCACAGCCGCATCTCCCTGCCCTGTCACAGCCGCATCTCCCTGCCCTGTCACAGCCGCATCTCCCTGCCCTGTCAGAGCCGCATCTCCCTGCCCTGTCAGAGCCGCATCTCCCTGCCCTGTCAGAGCCGCATCTCCCTGCCCTGTCAGAGCCGCATCTCCCTGCCCTGTCAGAGCCGCATCTCCCTGCCCTGTCAGAGCCGCATCTCCCTGCCCTGTCAGACCTGCATCTCCCTGCCCTGTCAGACCTGCATCTCCCTGCCCTGTCAGACCTGCATCTCCCTGCCCTGTCAGACCTGCATCTCCCTGCCCTGTCAGAGCCGCATCTCCCTGCCCTGTCAGACCTGCATCTCCCTGCCCTGTCAGAGCCGCATCTCCCTGCCCTGTCAGAGCCGCATCTCCCTGCCCTGTCAGAGCCGCATCTCCCTGCCCTGTCAGAGCCGCATCTCCCTGCCCTGTCAGAGCCGCATCTCCCTGCCCTGTCAGAGCCGCATCTCCCTGCCCTGTCACAGCCGCATCTCCCTGCCCTGTCAGAGCCGCATCTCCCTGCCCTGTCAGAGCCGCATCTCCCTGCCCTGTCAGACCTGCATCTCCCTGCCCTGTCAGAGCCGCATCTCCCTGCCCTGTCACAGCCGCATCTCCCTGCCCTGTCAGACCTGCATCTCCCTGCCCTGTCAGAGCCGCATCTCCCTGCCCTGTCAGACCTGCATCTCCCTGCCCTGTCACAGCCGCATCTCCCTGCCCTGTCAGACCTGCATCTCCCTGCCCTGTCACAGCCGCATCTCCCTGCCCTGTTAGACCTGCATCTCCCTGCCCTGTCACAGCCGCATCTCCCTGCCCTGTCACAGCCGCATCTCCCTGCCCTGTCACAGCCGCATCTCCCTGCCCTGTCAGAGCTGCAGTGCAGCACAGAACCACAATCAGGCTACTTTGAGAGACAGTATGTTTGCTGTACTACTTAAAGTCACATCATCTTTGCTTTTTTAATACAGCTCGAAACTTGCCACAGAAAGCAAAGGGAGTTCTACAGTGGATTGCATAGGATGACAATCCTTGTTTTGAAGCTGTTGTGCATGTGAATGTTCATCTCTGAAATAAAAACGCCCTTGCGGCAGCTGGCACTATTTGAGCATCTTAAATAAACAAATAAATAAATAAATAAATAAACACTTTGTCTACAAAGCCCATCTCCGAACTGAGCCAAGACAATTGCATTATGTCATGATTTGCATAAATTGATGACTTTTAGTTATGATCCGAGATCGTTGACAGTTTAAAAGTGCGGTTTTATTTGAATTAATGTTAAAAAGAATTACAATTTAAGAAAAATAATAAGTGAGGTAAGAATATAACGCAGTCTCTGCAGCACTGTATCTGGCTGGCAAGTGTGTTGCTTGATATATTTATTGTGGGGATGGCGTAATTCGTTCTTTCACCTCATAAAGAATCATTATTGGATTCAACTGCAACAGCCATAAATACTCATTTTTTGTCAAGTTTGACTTAATACACAAGGAATGTGCTAAGGAATCTACTGCTGCACTTCTAACTGCATTTTTCACCCACAATTTTTATATTTTCGGCTCCACCAAGAAGAGGGACCGCCTGCTGAATCTGCTCCTGGCTCTTGGGAAAACTGGCAACTACGACTACTGATACATTCAACACAATTAAACTTCTCTCTTTACTTTAATAAAACGCTTTAAAACGCGTCTCCCTGGTATATAACGTCTGGGGCTGTCTCTCTTGGATGCCTCGTCCACACCCTACTCCGTGATCCTGTCATCTTGCAGTCAGCACAGTGCGGTTTATTGTTGGGATTGGGGGCAGGGAACTAGGGAACGCATCCTCCCTCCTGAAAACGTTTACTTACATTAACACCGGCTACTAAAAATGTCCCCTGTGTTTTTTTTAAAGTTAATAGAAGCAAACCTTTGAGCGAACTCCTCTCCACCAGGACGGTGTGAATCTGCGGGTCGGAGAGGAATTTCCTCATCTGCTCCACAGTGCTCTTTTCCTCCAGGGCGGTTTCGAGGGAGGCCGGGGCCTCGCCGCCATCTTCCAGCAGCAGCGGCACCAGCTTGCGGATGTGTTTCTGCAACACCGAGGCATCCGCGACGTTCTGCACCGCGGCAGACACCTCCATGGCGGCAGAGCCGTCGTCCCCACCGCCTCCTCCGGTGTCCGACATTTCCTAAGCAAGTCTCCAAAGACAGAGAGAAACGCAAAGCTTCCACAGTTACTCAGCAAAACTGTTGGGTCTGTGTTCCCCAAAGCTACTGGCTCCGGCTCCTCAAGCTAAAGTCAGGTGACAGCTCTGCGGTGGATGACGTCATGGGCGAGGCATGCTGGGATTTGGAAATAAAATTGATTTTTTTTTTTTTTTTTTTTTTTAAAAAAGAATAAACCAAAGGATTTTTTTTTATTTTTTAAATGCTGACTTTATCCGGCATAGAAACGTTTCGACTCGTGTTTATCAGTTAGAAATATATATTTCGTGTTCTGGATAAACCCAATTCAGACTACAACCCCTAAATGGATCTGCTGTATCATAACTACAAGTCGTCCATTTCTGCAAACCATTACATAATGCAATTGGTGTTGGCCTTTGCAAGAGCAGGATTGAGGGACCGGGCGTTTTTATTTCAGAGGTAAAACACCGACATGGGCCTTCGAATACAGAAATATCCAACTGCATTAATAATGCATTTATTAATAGCAACTAAGCACAATCATAATCGTATTCTTCTGTTGCTTTGTCATACTGTGTTACGTACATACGAAGGAGGTATGCTAAATATACTGCTTAAACAAGTACGTTCCATTACCGGTTATTTTGGAACACAAGGCAGTCCTGGATTAGTGCTAGCTGTCTCTATACTTGTGTATTTGTGGTATCGCTTCTTAAATAGAAATGTGTTTTCTTGTATGCACTGCGTTCCGTGTTCAGCAAACTCAGCCATCACTTTGTAATGCAGCCACCGAGTTGTGCCACATTCGAACAAGGACCGACTACACGCTTCAGTATAGAGGTTACTACTGCAGTGAAAACCGCTTAATATAATCACTGATTAATACCTGAATGAACTGCATATTGCAATAAAAAAAATTGCACTCCCGTTAGTAAACAGGTTTTCACCGGACTAGCAGTTTTAAAAGATAGTCGTCAGAGACTTTATCCGCAGCATTGAGTCAGCGGGGTATTACCAGTAATGTCCCGTAATCATTTCTTACTCTCCACACGTTGGTGTGTTGTGCATTTTACAACACTAGATGGCGATATAGTCTACACAACATAGACCATAACAAAATGCTGCTGCTGCCTTGAGCAAGGTACTTTACCTAGACTGCTCCAGTAAAAAAAACAACTGTATAAATCATGGGGAATTGTATGTAAAAATAATGTGATATCTTGAAACAATTGTTTACACACAGACACACCCTTTCTTTGTTTGCACTCTCCCATCATGTTAGATTGTAAGAACACCAAACAGCGATTGTTATATGCATCAGTAATATCATCAGTTAATATCATGTTTCTTAGTGTTTCTGTAACTGTTTCAGTATGTTGTGTTGTGTTGTGTCAGACCCCCCCAAGCCCCTTCATATTAAACATGTAAGTGACAAACAAGAATCTCAGCTTTCACATGCTGTACAGTATTCTACTACAGAGCATTGCAAGTAAAATATCACTCCATTTCTTTTAGGATGAAAATATAAAATCCACATGTTCTCTTTATTTATTCTATATAGATGTACATCACTTGAAAATTGAATAGAAGCACACAAATTAAAAAGCTAATGTATGAAGATTTCCTTCACAGACATTTCAATGTGGAAAACAAAAAATCTTGAATTACAAATTGATAAAAATATTAAATTTCAACTTTAACATATTTCTAAATGCAGATAGTTACAGATATTGTAAAAACAAACAAACAAAAAGAAAGAATCTGTGCTGCTTTCTAACTTTTGTAGTTGCTATTAATGTTTTATTCTGTACATATGGTCATTTTGTACAAAATATGAAATCTCCTGTTTAATAGAGAACACTACATAAAACAAAAGTACATTATATGTACAATATTAAATGAAGCCATTTAGTACAAGTCTCACCTAAAGGACACTTGTCATGTTATTGTATTTTGGAAAGCGTACATCAAACAAAAACTTGCAAAAATGTTGAAGTAAAGCCATGTATTAAAGAACAACAAGTCACCAAAACATAACTTTGCTTTTTGTTGTTGTTGTTGTACGATTTCAGTAATTTGTGCCAGTTCTATAATGCCAAAATCCCCAAAGCTGTCTCACCAATAGCAATATATATATAAAATCTGCTTGGTGAATGTTGATCTTTAAAAAGGGAAAAAGAAACAAAGACAAATGCTTAACATGGTAGTATATTTTACACTTTGCACATTCAACCAAACATTAACACACGTTTTAGCAGACAAAGAAAAAGAGTTCAACCCTCCATAAACATCTCACACAAACATACTGGACACCCAAACCTAAAAGACAATTCCATAAAGCTACCGGTTAGAGAATGATGGAAGTTCAAACAATGGCATACAGATAGATATGTATATTTATATATTATACATAAAGAAAATAGAATAAAGCACCCTTCTCTCCTTGGTAGAGGCGCATATTGGGACAACCTCTGTCAAGTAAAATGGGATAAATACACATGGACAAATGACTCCGTCAAGCAGGGTTGCTTCATTTGGGATACTTAACAAAAGGTTTTTCAAGTATAAACAGGAAGTGCTCTCTAAGTAGCTGAATAAGCTGTCGTGCATGTCACCTGATTCATAGACTTCAGCTGTATGACAACAGATCACATGCACACTTTAAGTGTCATGGAGGGGGGAGGAGGGGGGGGCATTCTCAATCACTACAATAATGTGTTTATGTACATCATTTTCAATCAAATCTAAAATTAATACCCAATAATAATGGCAGCCAAGCGATATTTTTTCTATTCACATTCCATCATGAAAATAAAATAATGGAATTCACCTATTTTTTATTTTATACATAAAAAGGCACTCTATGAAAGACAATTAAAATAGAAAATCTAACCAGGTGCTTTTTGTCCGTGTCATTGTTCGCAGTTCATGAATACAGATGATCACAACTGCATTATGTGCATCACAAAGGAGAGTACTAGATAGAAATAGCAATGGGCACGACCACTTGTTTCCTGACCTTGTATAAATGGTATGCAAGTGTGTGTCTGGAATGCACGGCACACAGCAGCAGCAGCAGCAGCAGCAGCAGCATTACCAGGGCTGCACAAAGTGTGTATTACATACCATCAAGCTAGGGCAACTTCTTCACCAACTTACATTGCAGTTAGGATTCTCATTTTATGATGACCCAAAGGGAAATCAACATTAAATTGCAGGCTGAGACAAACAAACGTAATTTCAATAAGAATCACTTGAAAATGCTAAATGTGTCCAATGGAAAAGAAAATGCTGATATTAAACGGGTACCAATGCCATGCTGATATTAAACGGGTATCAATGCCATGCTGATATTAAACTTGCACTGGGCGATTGTGCAACTTGGGACATCTGCTTTTTAACAGAAATCTACCATTGTTTGAACTACCAGGATTTGAAAAGCATTCTGGGGAAACTTATTGCTGGACTGGACTTGATTTAAAAGAAACAAACAAAAAAAAAAAAAACACAACGTTTTGTTTCTGTGTAGAAGAAATTGGTATGGCACAAAATAAACTAACTCAGTCCAGAAAAGAGCTTTCTTTTCTCTTCTTTACAGCTTTACTCCGGTGGAACGGACAGCTTAATCAAACATGTCGGTTTCCTGCACAGAGTTTCCTTTATCTGCAGCAAAAAACAAAAAGAAAATCTGCACAGTATTTTGATACATTCTGCAGAACCATTCCACCCCCCAGCCAATTAAAAAAAATAAAATAAATCAAGCTTAAAATATTAAAATCTATACAAAATGAATAACACTAGTGTTGGCACTGGTAGCTATCCCTGGGCTGAAAGGTTCACTTCCAAATTCTGTTGCCTATACCGAATTGTTCCCTTAAAAAAAAAACAAAAAAAAAACACCACAGAAGCACCATCGCTCTCAGGTTCTGCTTTCTACTTGGTTTTTCCAGATACAAGAGGAGTATTCTTTTTTTTAAATAAACAATAATAACAACAACATCAACAACAGCAACAACAACAGCCCAATTGAAAAGCAGACAGGTGTCAGATAACATTCAGAAAACATCCTGAGAAAGCAGAAACCTCAGAAGAGTAGAGCCCAGGAACGGCACAACTCAGGAGACACACCCCCCTGGTTTCCGTGCCAACGTCCGACGTATCAAATTCTGCGTTCTTTTTGTGCAGAGCAGAAAACCGGCCTGTCTGCCTAATGTCCATCATGAGTTGTCAATATTTCTTCAGCACGCCGATGGGATTCCAAGGCTTTCACGGTGTAAATGTCCTGAGGCAGCTCGGACTTGCGGCGCACCAGAGGGCGTTCCATTCGCTGATCCCTCTGCAACTGCAAGAGAGGAAAATTAAATGAAAGGAATGGAAAGTGAACCCTCCCCCCAGTGTACCCAATCTAAAAGGGGCCACAATGAGACCCCGGAATGAAAAGCGAACCCTCCCCCCAGTTTACCCAGTCTAAAAGGGGCCACAATGAGGCCATGGTCCGTCTTGATTTAAACATCCTCCTAACCCCCTTCTCTACTTTATGAACATACCACCTTTCAAACAAAAAACAAAAGGGTTGCATTGTACTACAATACCAGATATAAAAAGGTAGAGCTGGTATGAATGAGAAGACAGAGCTGGTTATTGGACAGAAGCACCACCACCATCATCATTAATGAAGGATGTGCATGACCTCATCACTCAAGGTGCTGTAGAGATATGGACCATCTCATTTTCAAAGCCATCCTGGGCACGCAGCAAGACACACGCACGCACGCACACACACCACTAATTCTGCAGCAATGGCAAACTTGTGTCCGGATTTGAACCCAGGCAAACACTACCACACAGAACAGCTCCACAGAGTAAAGTGAAAATGCAGTACATGGGAGTTAATGGAAACGAGCAACATGCTTGGGTGTGGCGGGTCACTCCGCCCTCAGATGCATGCAAAACCTTGCATACTACAGAATGTAATTGATTCCAGTGCTCAGTCCATGGCCTGCCATTAAGAGGCTTAGCGACACTTCCTTTTATCATTAGAGGAGGTTCATATAAAACGTCGGAACTCACTTTTACCTGAACAGCTTCTTCCTCTACAGTCTTTTTTAACATCTCAACATCTTCTATCAAGGGACCATCTGTCTCCATTGCTACTGGACTATTGAGGCCAGAGGAATCAACACACACAGTGTACTAATATAAAAGAAAAGCAAAATAAAAATGATCAGTCGCAAGCAAAGATAAGATCAGAGCACTCAAGAGGTTAAAACAAGAGAGAGAGAGAAAAACAAAACTTAAAATGGAATGCAGAAACCATCTTCCATAAGTGTATACAGTGGAAGACATCACATTCACTGATGGGTGGAAGATACTAAAAATGACCATTTGAACCAGGATCATTTGTAGAAGCCTGGCAACTTGGAAGAGGAAGAACGCTACGTAGTTTCAAAAACAGAAACAAAAAAAATCAAACAAAAAAAACAAACAAACAATGGGGCTTTAGTAAAAACTAAAAATGGATTTACTTCAAAACACACTCCCCTATTAAAGTGTGTAAAACACAAATGGATCCGAATTAAACGATTAGCATACAGCTGAAAATGATTCTTCTACTTAAAATCAAGGCGTAAAAATGTAGCTACCTAATCAAATATTTAAAAAAGGGGATTCAAATTATTCTATTGCCAGGAATAATACAAAACCTGTATGTTCAGAAATAAAATGGCACATGCAGGCTAATTTATACCCACTGCTCATAATTCATGGAATACGCTTATTTTGGTCATGTGGTGCATTCAGAATGCGGTAGGGCTGCTAAAATATTATTCAGAATAGCCAAATCACAGCCTGTTTGCATCACACACATGCTCCGAGACCATTGGGCTCTCCTCATACTAGACGCGTGAAGTGCAAATTTCCTTCACTCACGGCGTCACACCAAACTGAAATCAACATGAGACACACACTCCTGAGGCAGGCGAGACAAAACCACCCCGTCACTCGCTTCCCAGCTGGCTTGACTGCTCCCCTGGGCACTGCAGCTTTGTGCACTCATCACGCATCCCATGTGAGGAGGACTTCAGCGATCTGTCCAGCGCCAGGGAGCGGGTATTGTGGGGTGACGTTCTTCCCTCATGGCTTTACCTGCCATGCAGCTGTTCCTGCTGCGAGCACCCACTGAAATGCACACCGTTCTTTACACAGGCCCATGACGGCTTCGATGCTGCTCTGGATGTTGCATCGCTTTTCACAGCCCTGCCATATGTGTCTGGAGCAATCAGGGACCTGAGGCTGTTTGGTCCATCACTAACACATGGGACTGTTGCATGAATTATGAGCAGTAGAAATAAAAAAAAAACAATAAATAAACTAAAATCTAGGCTGGACTACATTTCCTTTAAGGAAGGGCCTTGGGCGAGCATACTAATCTGCACTGCACACTGGCCTCTCCTCCTCCCTCAGCCACCCCTCTTCAGCATGAAACGTTTGTTGTAAGGTTTGTAGCCTTGTCCAAGCCCCAACGGTTTGTTGTTACAACTTTTCAAATCTCAAGATATTGTTTATTTATGGCTTTGCATTTTTTCCGTTGCCAATATATATTTTTTGGGGGGATGAATAATACTAACCAAGGCTAGAGAGGGATTCTGTAGTTTCTTGTATGCATCTGTACTAATTAGATACAAGCCTGTCTAACTATGATGGCTGTTATCACAGATCTCCATTATCACTGATTTTGGACCATAATCGTAATACGGAGTAGTGAGGCTGCTTTTATGACAATTTATTTAGAAAAAAAATAAAAAGATAAGGGATTGCACATAGAGAAGTCAACATAATATAATTGGACTTGTGCAAAGAAGTAGTAGCTTGGTTTGTCACCCACCCACAGTTGTAACCTCTCTCTATGTCTAGGGTACACTCAATGTCTGGGGTACACTCAATGTCTAGGGTACACTCATTTTTATTACAAAATCAAACAGCTTTAGTTACAACTTTAAACGTTTCCCTGATTAGTGTCAGTCTGGATGAAAAGCTGCAGAAACAGAGTACTTTAAAAAGCAGGCAAATAAAATGTTCCTCCAATCTGCACCTTATATACATACACACCTGCCCCATCTGCACCCTATATACACACACCTGCCCCATCTGCACCCTATATACACACCTGCCCCATCTGCACCCTATATACACACCTGCCCCATCTGCACCCTATATACACACCTGCCCCATCTGCACCCTATATACACACCTGCCCCATCTGCACCCTATATACATACATACCTGTGGGTTTGATTTGGCTAGATTCTCTATCTTCACCCAGGCCTCTTCCCGTTCTTTTGATTTTAGTTTCTCTCTAGAACAAGCAAAAAAAAAAAAAAAGTGTGTTTCCGATTTTAAGAAATCGAGTGTTTTTGATTTTGATTCTCAGGGCAGTACTTTAAAAACTGTAACATCTGAATAACACTTCCCACAGTTGCTCTACAATCTTTCCTGCGGCTGTTTTACTAGGAGGACTAAGCATTTGCATCTACTTAATCAGCTTCACTGCTTTAAGGGTTCTTGCAGATTTCATCTTGAACATTTTAAACCATCCCAAATGTTTTACTTTAAAACAGTTTCTAGTTCAAACGCATGCAAAGACAGCTGATGCTTATGTTTAACGCACATGGAACAACAACTGATCAACACACAAAACAATGCAGCTGTAGACACAACTAACAGAACTGCCCTAGCAAGGCACTTTATTAAGACAATTTGGCGTTCCGGATAATCAAGGTTACATTAAAAATGCAATTAAATAGCAAGACATTCGTGCAACTGCTGAAAACAAATGACTGAACCTGCTAACTTGCAATACGTGAGCCCACGAGTCACAAACAACTCAACTTTACTACAAGGCAATGAAGACAACAAAAGCAACTGCAAATCTCTCATGAATAGAAAATTCTACTTACTTATTTTTTTCTGCTCTAAACTGTTGAGTGCAATCATCAAACAGTTTCTGATTCATCTCCATAAAGAGCTTCAGAGCATTGTAGATCAAACCATGAATGGTCCTGTAAATGAAACCTTTGATGAAACCAGAACAGTATTCATGCAGCTTAAAAGAAAAAATAATTAAAAAGAGCAAACCACACCACAACAAGACTTGTGTGTCATGAGTGCTGCCCCTTCCTTCAGTGTGTGAGGATATCTATGCATTCACCCATCGCACGTGCTACCCCTTCCTTCAGTGTGTGAGGATATCTATGCATTCACCCATCGCACGTGCTGCCCCTTCCTTCAGTGTGTGAGGATATCTATGCATTCACCCATCGCACGTGCTGCCCCTTCCTTCAGTGTGTGAGGATATCTATGCATTCACCCATCACACGTGCTGCCCCTTCCTTCAGTGTGTGAGGATATCTATGCATTCACCCATCGCACGTGCTGCCCCTTCCTTCAGTGTGTGAGGATATCTATGCATTCACCCATCGCACGTGCTGCCCCTTCCTTCAGTGTGTGAGGATATCTATGCATTCACCCATCGCACGTGCTGCCCCTTCCTTCAGTGTGTGAGGATATCTATGCATTCATCCATTGCGCGTGCTGCCCCTTCCTTCAGTGTGTGAGGATATCTATGCATTCACCCATCGCACGTGCTGCCCCTTCCTTCAGTGTGTGAGGATATCTATGCATTCACCCATCGCACGTGCTGCCCCTTCCTTCAGTGTGTGAGGATATCTATGCATTCACCCATCGCACGTGCTGCCCCTTCCTTCAGTGTGTGAGGATATCTATGCATTCACCCATCGCGCGTGCTGCCCCTTCCTTCAGTGTGTGAGGATATCTATGCATTCACCCATCGCACGTGCTGCCCCTTCCTTCAGTGTGTGAGGATATCTATGCATTCACCCATCGCACGTGCTGCCCCTTCCTTCAGTGTGTGAGGATATCTATGCATTCACCCATCGCACGTGCTGCCCCTTCCTTCAGTGTGTGAGGATATCTATGCATTCACCCATCGCACGTGCTGCCCCTTCCTTCAGTGTGTGAGGATATCAGTAATTAACCATTTTCAATATTTCACTATTTTTCAGGTCGGATAGCACTGTAGTGTATTATGGTAAACACGTAGTACACAAAATGATTCTAATTTTAGATTGGTTTATAAAACGTTAAAGCTGGCTGCCCTGAACAAACAGAACACATTGAAAGTCATCTTACTTGTTCCAGTGAGTCTTTGAATTGCGGTACAGGGAGGGGAACATGATGGGCAAGATCTTGGCTGCATTGTCGCTGATCAGACTCATAATGTACTCATTATTCCAATAGTACAATGCCCTTTCTGCCACCTAAACAGAAACACACTTCTTACACTTTCAATACAACAGTCGACCACGGACATGCAAGACACAACGGCTTGTAAAAGTAGAATACAAAACGGGTTTGTAATATACTTTGCATTTCTGGCCACTTGCTAGTTTGACAGATATTTTAAAAACAGTTTTAACGCACAATAAATACCCTTTTAATTCAGTATTCTGTCCTTGAACAGTTAATGTGCAACTCGCGCTTGCTGCCCTCACAAAAGAAAACTATGGTTAGACACAAACTAAAATGATATTTAATCTACCTACAAGCAACACAGACAGGATGTTTATACAGGAAGTAAGGTGCGAGCATGTGCAACGCAGACACTGCTTCACAGCGCTTTTATTGTGCGCTCTTTGCATTAGCACACACTACTCGTGGGAGTGGTTTATTTTTTGGTCTTTATTGTTTCTCCTCCCGAATCCTCCCTGTAAAGTGCTGCCTGACTGCTCTTCAGCTCTCCCTTCAGTATTCAATCCTGGGACACAAACAGTACAAGTGCTGGCATTTCAGTGACACGTTTCTAAATAAGCTGACCTATATACACTGCAGGCTTGGTTACGAACCTGAAAATGTGGACTGGAAACACATTTTGCCAGCTGCCTGAACAGAGGCTCCATGACCTTGACAAATTCTGAGGGTTCGATTACATCCAATATTTCTTCAAGTTCATTCAGGTACATCACTTCCTTTGGACTGTGAGTCTTTGGCCAGTATTTTAGAAGTGCCATAACCACCTAAATTAAAAAAAAAAAACCACAACATTTCAGTTCTTAAATATAGTGCAATAATATTTTATTATTATTATTATTATTATACCATATTCCTTCTAATTGAAGACGGTCTTGAATTTAAGATGCAGCCCAGACTTCCCACCCTCAATTTGAGGAAAAAATAAAACATGAAATAAGATGAATTTACAAAGATACAACCTTAATTACGCATGTAAGAAAACGATGTATGGAGGCAGTTTGCGGGCGTCTGCCGTCACACAGAGCATTACGGTTATGTGCGGCTTCTCATTTCCAGTCGTGATTACTTGCACCCGTTTTTCTCTTTTTGTGAACTGTGGCATTGCTTGGCAGGTTGAAAAACACTGTGGTCTGATCAGCATTTCTGCTCTGTCCAAGCTGGTACTGTTTGTTAGAACGGAGTCTAATAATGAAACGCTGACACTGTAAAAGCTTCTCTTCGAATTCCTCAGGAGGCTAATGACGCTTCTTTGACAGCCAGTCACGTTGCTGTTTGTTTACTCGCGCGGACGCGTCTTTAGGCATGAGAGGGCTGTCCAGTAGTGTACTGTCATTGAATGTGTTATCTGACACCCCATGGGAGCCAAAGAAACCAGAAACACAGTTACTGTATATAAACTAGCTAGCTTCTAATACCATTACGCTTGTGCCAAAGCACTTCATTGAAATGCTTTTGTTAAACACAACATGGAAATAATTCTGATTAATTCTCCCGTATCAAACATTCACAATAAGTACCGGAGCAAATGCATACTAATTGGCTTTGGCACTTGCAAAGCCGTGTAGTATGATAAATCCTGTTTTATATTCAAGAATGGATTTATCTGGTATCACATAAAACATCTCAAAAGTGCATTAGGAAAGAGAAAAAAAAAAAAAACCAAACCAGAAACAAACTTACTGGTTCAGTGAGGGTGCTGTCCTTCTCTAGAAACTGAACCACACAGTATGCCAGCTAAAAGAAAAAACACAAGCAATATTCACTGAAAAATTCCAGGCACTGCATACAGTACTGTACATTACAGCAGTAACCGCAGCCTACCTCTTAGTTATTTAAACAAGAATAAATCTGCAAAATCAAGCAGCTAAATCTCATCTATAAGCTTTACTAGCATTAGAATTTGATAAAATTCCACCCTAAACATTTAAAGCTGTTTTTAAAAAAGGTACCAATGTGAGTTTAGTGTCATTTGTGTGAGGCCACATTCGATCCACAGCTGTTAGAACAGTGGAGCATTATTTAAGGGTTAAGACTGATTGAGGTGAATGTGCATCATTTAAACATTAAGACTTTGCCTGATTGAGGTGAATGTGCATTTCAATATTGTCCTGATAGAATGTTGCTAGCCAATCAGAGTGCTCCCTTAACCATGCAGTTGCATAACCCTAAAGACAGTCTTCAGCACTGAACTGCAATGTAGAATTCATGGAACACAGATAGCAGGCCATGCTGAGAGAACCACACCAGGATATGGTTTCCTGTGTGATATGCACAGGATCAATACGAATGGAAAGGAATCCCAGAAAATGCTCCGTGCTGTGAGGTTTTATTTTACTATGTACAGTCTCTCATTTTGTTCATCTTTACAAATGGAAAGGAATCCCAGAAAATGCTCCGTGCTGTGAGGTTTTATTTTACTATGTACAGTCTCTCATTTTGTTCATCTTTACTCTAAAAGGAAAAGAATTCAGCAACTAATAGCATAACTAATAGAAACTAAAGTCATTAAGCACAGAAAAGGAAAAGGTAATACTCTTTCAGTTGAAACAAAATGCTGTTTCTAAACTTTTACAACCATTTGGCAATCCAAGGGTCTTGTAGTGAAAAGCCCCGGCACGGCTTATTCATTTGCATTACCTGTGGATGGTAGACACTAAGTGACTTGACTTTGTGCAAAGGCAGCAAAACTTTCAACAGGAAAATCTTGTGTTCCTCTTTTAATGGTAAGGCAAATCCATTGATTATACTGCAAGGAAAACAAACACCAAATTAGATGTTATTTCCTATACTTTCCCGAGCTGATTGTTATGTATCTGTAGCTCATTAAATGACCTTGGTCCTCCTTCCACTTCTTTATTGTAGAACTGTATTTTAACACTTAAGAGTATACTGGATACATTATGCATCGTTCTCGGTTGCTAGGATCAAGCTCCAGTGTTACACAACCCTTTCAGTTGCTGACTGTTAGATTCGACAGCTTCTTTCTACGGTGGCATGAGGGCGAGTAGCGGAAGTCTAAAAACCACAAGTTATAAAAGAGGATAAAATTAGAATTCAGGATGAAACACTGCTGCCAAAACCAAATGCATGTGAACAACTGGCAGCGGTATAAACTAAATACAAGTGACTCAAGCAGACAGACGTCAGAGAAAACAAAACACAAGAGTCGACTGGAAACAATAAATGGATTTAGAGTCCACTACAAAGTTCTCCAATGCAACAACTGTCTTATTTTTTATTTCTATATTAAAATACCACTAAAGATGGCAGTGTTTTTAATATCAAATCTTTATGCCACTTAGACAATATACAGTATAACAATGTGTTTGTGTATTGCAGGTAAATTGAACCTGACAAAAAGAACACAGGAGGATACTTAAACTCTGTGCTGACAGCTGGTAATCATTTTGGTAAACAGACTGCTCTCTTTAAAATACTTCACATCATACCGTATGCTTTATGCATGCTTTTTGTCCCTAGTGACCAATTCAATTACAGATCTTAAACTTACTCACATTGGTCAAGTTGTGACACAAGTAAGCATTTTGTAATAATTTAAGCCACACAAAATTTTATATGCAATAGAAACCATCCTACCTTCCCAAAATTTCCAGTAATTCTGCTATACCATTGTGATGTTCCGTTTCATAAATAAACCTAGAAAACAAACATATTTGTAAAACAGAATGGATTTGAGCCCATAAAATGTAACTTTTCAGTTTCTATCGGGATACAGCAGTAGACTAGAGTGGAAATTTAAACCGTCACATGCATTGCAATACAGCATACATTCTGTAACTCATACATTATTGCTATATTATGTATTGTGCTTTTTATTTATTTTATTTTTTTATAAAAGGACAAGTGAATTTGTAGCAGTTACCCTTTTAGCTTTTTTGAATGCCAAACATGGTGTCATTAATTTTTATGAGCCTGAGCATCACTGAAAAGAAAGATAACTAATTTGAACAAATCCTCTGATTCTTACGAATTACTAAAGCAGGGTTTTGTGATGCAAGTTCAGGAAGCATTAAGTATGAAACCCTGAATCTCTACTCAATGAAACTGGCAGAATAACTGCGAACGTATGTGCACATCTCCATCATATACTCTAGGGCTATGCTAGAAAGGGAATGAGCCACACTGAGGACACATTCCTTGCTGGTATTCAGCTGCTTCATTGTCATGCTCAGCTGTGCACTCACCTATAAAATATATTATTGATCTGTTTTCTGATGTACGCCCGCAGCCCCAGAAACTTCCCATAGATCCTGTGAAGTGTGGTTTTCAGGAAGTCTCTCTCACGCGGGTCTTCACTGTCAAACAGGTCTAGAAGCTACACAGGAAGAAAACGCACAATTATCTGAATACATTGATATGAAAGCAAAACTGATTCACAATAGATTCAAAACGGACTGTAACAATTTTTGAAACCTTACCTGCATTACAAATTTCTGGTCGATATATTTTTTGGCGATATTTGGTTGGAAATCTGGAGACTCTAAAAACCTAAGGAAAAATTCATAGACGAGCTACAACAAAAAACAAAACACAAAACATTATTCATAGAATATAAAAACACCACAACACAACCAGTTTCAGTTTTTAAAAAATGGTATTATTGGGTCTTCCATAAAATAGAAATCTAGGAAGAGTCACAGTGAACTTCTTATGACACGTTTCTCCACTGATCTATTAATCCAAAGCAGCCAGCTGGCAGCTGCAGTACCTGTAGATGTGGCCACGCTGCTTCAAGTGTGGGCTCATCCTCTTCAGGATCGAACTCTGCCCCTGTGGGGTTGGATGAGGGGGGTAACGTTCTGAACATGTTCACTGCAAACTGAGACAAACAGAAAAAAAAATACATGAGAGGACCACACATTTCCAAACTACCATTACTTTGTTAAGCACATTTGTGGGAGAAACTCTTGGGGCCAGATATTTTTGTTTATTAAAGCTGCACTGTATTCACAATATAAATCCCAAAATTGTGTTTTACTAACTGGGCATCTGAAGGTCAGTGACTGGTATTTTTTTTTTTAAAAGAGCTTCAGGGTTTTACACAAAACAGCTTTCATAAAAAGGTCCTTTTGATGACAAATACTGTTCCTGATGATGCAAAATGTAGCCAGGAACAGGATTAATCTCTGTAGCCTCGTCATTAACCACAGGGGAACTTGCATTCATCAGCAACTTGGATTTCACTTTAATAATTCACTGTTTCTTTGTAGAAAATGGGTAAAGTGCAACATTTATAAAAGTAACTATAATAGAAGATGAAAGTGTAATGCAGGACAGCCAGCCTCCTTCAGGTGTTACTGCCTTCTAAAATCTAACATTCTCTCTTTACAATCCATTTCATTAAGACTCACTGAACTGAGCAATCCAAATCAGATACAAAGTGTCATGTGAACTCCTGTCTGCCAGGGGTTGAGCTGAGAATAATAGAAATCCTTTAATTCTGCACATTGGGGCAGCCAAGACCAGAGTCACACTGTAGACCCAAAGATTATCACTGGCCCTTAGCAGCATGAACCTATTCCCCCCATAGGTATTCCTTTGAATTAACGCTGCAGCGTTTAATTTAAATTGCTAAAAACAGCTGCAACAGTAATTCAGGTACTTCTCAAAAACAATCAAATGAAACTGGGCAAATAAACAGTGTGTAAAATCTTTACCTACATGCGCAAATAATTTGCCAAATCCCAGAATGGGAATTGTGGCAAACAGACTTAATAAAATAAATATATCCCTTCTTGTTCTTTGTAGCCAACATTGACTTTGTTCTGTGTGGGAAGGATAGCTTGCATGACAGTTTTCACTAATAAAGACATGCTTCTGCCAGAGTAGAAGCCAATAAGCATATACATGAATTGGCATTTGTACGAAACATGAGGCTTTGATGCAAAGAGTGGTACTTCAAAGTCAATTCATATTCTAACAAGAAAAAAAAACAAAAAAACACACAACAATGGAATGGTGGACAGCATATGTTTATTTCACAGTGGTTAATATACTTCCTCGGTTTCCATTGATCTAAGAAATGAAAGCATACAGGTTATGCTCTGAAAGGGATTGCTATATTTAAAATTTTGTATAGTTAAGTATGCCAAGCAAGAGAATGAACAATGGGAAAATCGAAAGGGCTGCGATTCGTCTACTGAATGGGGTTATCATACGAATGTGTGTGGCTGACTGTAGTGCATGAATAAATCCTCTACATGTACACATCAGCGGGTTGGTTCGCATGGGCTCCAGCCATGGCAAACGCTGTGCAGTGCGTTCTGTTCAGTTTGCACACACTTACCACATGAACGACCTCCGGGTAAATGGGCTCCGTGATGACATTGCGATTGTGCGTGATGTATTCCACCATCTCACTCAAAGCTGCCCTTTTCACCTCCTTCCACTTTAAATCACTTAAAGGGTCCGAGACAAAATCAAACAGGACGCAGCACTGCCGTAATTTCTGAACAAACAGCTTCTCTTGTTCAGCAGGAGGGGCATCTACAACATTAAGAATTACAAAAATGATATAGAATTAATATAGAAAGATAGATAGAAAGATAGATAGAAAGATAGATAGATAGATAGAAAGATAGACAGATAGATAAATAGAACTCAAAATTGCCACGTAACTAATCTATTAAGAAATGACAGCCATGCTATATTATTTTCTCTCAACACCATGTAAGAACATTAATGCACGTCAGCTTAAACACATGGCTGTGGGAAATGACTGTGCAAGTGCTTGCTGTGAATCATGGAAACCTCCATTATAGGTTTCATGCTTCACCTTTATTTCCACATAGAGCTACACACTATTACTTTCTAAATAAAAAAAAACACACCAAGAAAACAGTTTTAGATTTGCATAGTTATTTTGCACATACACTGTCAACAAGAAACACACAATGTGTCCCGTCAAATGTTGATCTAAATAGACAAATCTGATGAAGTGAATTCTGTGGAACACAATTCGCCTCTTACAAGTTAACCATTACAAATTGAACTGACACATTTTTCACTGATAGAGCCAGAAACAGACTGGAAATTAGCACTGAGAGTGTCTCAAAGCAGGCTATAAGGCATGGAAAGCTAAACTCAACTACAGCTTTCTTCAATGTTGCTAGGAAACAGCCATGTCTCAGACCTCTGTATCTGCTGAGAAGGTGCTGAACGACAACAGGTCCTGAAGATGGCTGTGCTACTCCCCTTTGTGCTAGAGGCAAGCGGCAGTGCAAAGTTTCCAATATCAGACCAGGTTTCACATACCAGGCACATTCTTTGCTCTTTTCATGGAAGTGTGCCAAACCTTCTGCATGGAATGTGTTTGACTAATTAAATCACATCCACACAATTCTTTCTGCAGTGTAAAAGTGTAATGACTGAGCAGAGACTTATTTTCGCAATAGTAATGCATATAGTTTTACTGTAAATAGTACGACGTTGTGTTGTGCAAAGTGACACTCTCGGAAATCAAGATGTCTCTGGAGGACTTTATTGCTTCATGATTTAATAATATCACAGCATTATGATTACGAGAACAGGTTTATGTGGGTCTGTGAAAATCGTGGAATTCATGACAAAGGCTCTACAGCAGACAATAAGCATTCCCTAAATCTCTACAGAACCAGGTAGATGACAAACAATGTCAGGCTGACTAAAACTGATTTTACAAGTTGTAACAGGTAAGCATTTTATTCTGTTCACAAATAAATGAATTAATTCTGATTACCTTTAAAACATTCATGATGCAGGCCTTTTGCTATATCAGCCCAGCTTTTAATTCTTTATGAAGTGAATTAGCTCACCAAGAACTGAATATTCTGCAGTACTGTATGTTCAACACACAAAGAGCATCCGATTTCAGGTGTTAAAAATCATCTGGGATGCCCCGGGCTTTATCCACATGAGAATGGATGAGGTCAGACTTGTACGATCAGCTCCCTCACTGCAGGAGGAGCAGCCGAGGTATCGATTCCGGGGATCGGCAGATTCTCCACATATTGTTCTAAAGCTCCTCCAATACTAATCCTAGTAATTAAACAAATACAGGCATTTGCATTGCCTGACCAAACCCAAAATGGACTAGTTTAAAATACAACAACACACCATTTGCAGAAAATGATAGAATAAGCAAAGTGTCATGGTAATTGGAGAAGCAGTCCTCCACATAAATGCTAAAATGCCATACAGATGGGCACACTCCTCTAGAACTCCTGAGAGGATTCTCAATTCCGGAACAATGTTAATATAGTTTCATGAAACTTGGATAAGCAGTTCTGCAGACAAACCAAAACCACATTGTGTACAGCACACATGTGCAAGTGCACTGGTCCTCTGTAATGAGTGGGGTTTTACTTATGAAGAAGCACTGCCCGAAATAAAAGCAAAAGCATCTGCGATGTCAGCCGCTTGCTCTTCCTGCAGGTTTCACTGCAATGTATTTCTGTGCAACTACCTGTAGTACACCAACATATTTCAGTCTTAAATGACTTTCAAATGTTAAACCTACAGTATGGGTAAGTTGTTGGAATTATAATATATATATATATATATATATACACACATACATATATATATATATGTGTTTAATGCAAGGTTCCCAAGGCTGCAGCACAACACTGCCTGCCTGGTGAAGGGTCAGCACATGTTTTTATAGGAAATGGGAAGTGAAGCTAAAACTTTTTCTACAGGAAATATGCCAGGTCAAGGACACAAGGACCTCCCCCCTCCCCCCTCCCCCCTCCTCCAAAGGATATCCTCCCGTTGAACTTACAGAGTTTGGGTGGTACTCTATATTAAAATCAGCAGTGTCTCTACAATGTTCTCCAAAGTGACAGTGCCTCAGATCATTCCACACTGTTTCAGCGAGTGCGCTGCGTGGGGGTTTACAACACACAGGCACTGGAATGGCATGTATGAAAGCATGAGGACCTTGTGCTGCATTTCAATATGAACCATGAACTGGGCTTTGAAAGCAGATCTCATATCTCTTTAGGGAGGCCACCGGCCTGCAGTCTACAATCCAATACGCAACATACAAAACATCTGGAAGCAACACAAGCAAACAGGACTGCAAACCCGCCATTTACTGTTCAAGACTAATGGGATCTGTGTACTGTGGAGTACATGTGCGCACACACACACACACAAATACACACACACACACACACTATATTAACTTATACTGTATAACTAAATCAACACACCAATGTATACAGCATTTAAGCAGTAGCCTTACTCATCAGTGAAATCATACCAACATTAACAACACACAGTTAACTTGCAGAGAATTTAGGAACCTTCCCCATAACCTTGTAAATGTCATTTCAGGCCAGTATTTCTCTCAGTTTCTTATTTAAAGAATTTTTTCTTTTTTTTTAAATGCAAGGTTACCAATGAAAGTTGCTATTTTTTCCTTTCAATTTAAGACTCCAAAGTTACAATGCTTCCATAAAAAACAATCCCACATTCTACACATGCTTGATAAACAGCCCTGTTTACACTCCGCTGCTTCACTCTTACCACAGTGTGAAAGGTGTGCGTTGACATGATGGGTTAGCTATCATAGCCGTGCAAGTGCTTCACTCAAAAGCAGGCAGTGTATTTACTGTATAAACACCACAGCCAATAGAAATCAAAGAAAACTAGTCCAGCAAGATATCTTTTCAGGAAACTTTGTTCCCATACATTAAAAAACAAACAAACAAACAAACAAACAAACAAACACATATACAATTAAAAATGTCCTAGAAAAAACTGCCAGTTTAAACAGAGACTTCAATCCATTACACACACACACACACACACACACACACACACACACACACACACACACACACACACACACACACACACACACACACACACACACACACACGCGGCCAATAAGTGCATAAATTATGATCGTATTGTTGTGGAACACATAGTTCTGTTTAAACATCTCCTTGCTTTTGGGCTGCACAGATGCCATTGCTTCGTAACACACCCTGTGCCCAGATGAACTTGTCCTTGTCTGTAACACTAACCACAGTGCTCAGCTGAGAAGGCACTGCCCAGCCCCCACACTCTACCACTCCAGGGCAGTGACTTCACTTCCTTTGACATCACCGGTGCTTGGTGGGGGGATGGGGGAAACGAAAGGCAGAAAGCAGTAAAACAAGCTTTTAGCTGTGCGTGCAATGCTTCGGTAAATCCTGGCATTCATTAACTAGCAATACAAGAACACAAGCTTTCCAGTTCATACCCATATATCCTGAACACCAGAAAACAAAGCACAAAAACACACACAGAGTAAACAGCTTCCCGTTCGGCTCACCCAGAACCACAATAGCCCCTGTATAAGCAGAACATATATGGCAACATTCTATTCTTACAGACAATACGGGGGAAAAAAGCCACTCACCTCTGAAGTGCATAAGGGCCACTGGAAGGAAAGGCCCATTGGTATTAACTGCATCCATGATCATTCTGCTGCCAGCTTTATTACATGTCAACATCTGTGCTCTCCCAGAAAGGCAATCCACTCCTCAAGGCAAGGAAGCAGCCTCCATTTTAGCACAAAACCAGACCAGAAAATGAAGCTGCCTGCCTGCTGGAGGGAACTAGCTAGTTAGTGATGTCACCAGCCAGGGGTAAGCCGATTGGCCAGGCGCAAACTACATGAAATGACACCAACAAACTGCAAAAAGAAAACTCCTGGTGATTGGCCATCACAGAGTGGATAGGCAGTACATTTAATCAGATTAAGGCTCTGCCTCCATTCATCTGTGACTTCAAGTATTGGCTTCCTCCCAGCCCCGAGGAACAGAGATCCAATGATTCAAACCCTTTTACTGGGAGCACAAAATACTATGCAGAGCTCATCCTATTAAACCTGGACGACAACAACCACCGCAATTCCTGCTTTGCTCAAGTTTCTGGCATTTACTCCACAGCAAGAGGAGGCTGAACAGCAGTTTCAGTTGTGCTTTTCTTTGTTTGAATACACAGGATATTATTACACGGCACAGGCTGAACAGTATTGGATGGATGCAACAAGTGCAGGGACACTTTGATGTTTATTAAATTGTATTTTTAAAATGTCTGGTAGTGAAACAGAAAAGTACATTTTAGGAATAATGAAATATTTAAAAAGTAAATAAAATGTCAGTTCTACGAACAGAACATTCAGTACACTAACCCTTCTATCACCCCTTTTTAAAGGCAGAGACCACTTAATATTCATTAGGGTTTGTGCTTGATGAAAATAAGCCAAGGTTGCACTGTTAACACAATCATGCACAGCTGATTTGTCCCAGCTGGTCTACAGTTTCACTTTCTGTAGCCCTCTATAGGGACTTTCACACTTCAACAATCTCTTACTGTTTTAAAGCAGCAACTTTAAGTTTTGTCATTCTACTGCATGCTGAAAGTAACCATACAAGAGCCTTACAAGCTGTACCACATTTGGCCGATGTATGTAAGTGTGTAAACTATGTAAATATCCATGTAAATGGAAGGTCTGCTATTTACATGTTTGAAGGAGCAATAAGTCAGAGACAAAAAACAAAGTAACTTTGCAGCTCAATACATTTGCTGGTCTGAATAAGCACAGGATGGAGGAATAGGATGCAGATCAGTGAAAACAATGACTTTTGACAAGGTTGCTTGAGCAGTGTTCCACACTGATGCACCATCGCTTCCATACCCATTTGGGTTCCTAAGACATTTACACAAGTACAGCATTTTAATAGATAGTCATTTAAGACGTTCTTTTGGACAAACGCTGCAACATTGTGCTTGCAAATAATGTGCAAGAATATTTCAGGATATATATTTTTGTACATTTCTCCTGTAATACTATGCCACCCATTTTCAAATACATATTAAACATATATCTATATCCACATATTACTGGGTGAGAAGCAAAGACCAACAGGAAAAACCAAGTCCAGATTTCAACAAGAAAGCAGACAGTGTGTATGAAATAAATCTGAAGGCTGATTTTGCAAGGGTAGCTTATACATTACTAAAGAACCAGGGACTGAATGGTTCTGGAAGGAGAGTACAAGAGTAGCCCTTTGAGTTCTTGTTTTTATAGGTTTTTGAAAAGTCCCTGACCACATCACTGCAGAAGACGACCCCCGTGCCGTCTGCAACAATGGCCTGGAAACCACACCACACCTAGTTTGGATCCCAGCCCAGCAAGCACAGCTGGAAGCTAAACTTCTAACCTTTTTGGAAGCACAGGAGAAACGCACTAGTAGTAGTGCACCAGTATACAGAATTGTTCCCCTTAAGCTCATACTGGGGCACTGACCTAAACAGTGATCTAATGATTCAAACCATATACTACTGCCCTTTAATAACCACTGAATACAGCAGACAGGGTATTAGGGTGGCAGGGTTACCATCCTTGCATTTGTAAGGCACACAGTAGAGTGCAAACTGAAAAATCCAACGATCAGGACGAATCAGAATAATCTTTGCTGCAGTCAGAGTCGGACAGTCAGTTTGCATTGTGTTGCTGTCACAGATAAACAGTACAGATTATGTAAATGCTGAAAACTCTGCGTTTTATTTGGTTCAACCTCAACCGCTTGACACTAATAGTTTACAAGAAATGACAGATACATCCCGGGGCTGTGCACCTTTAAAACAAGGTTCATACACAGACAGGAAGCCACACCAGGGCTTTATTAAGTTATGTCAGTAACCACAGGCAGAAACTGAACAAGCTGACGATTACAAGTGGCACAAAACGACAGTAGGAGTAGTTTAACGAACATTCATTTTTAATTATAATTTTACTAGGAGCACTTGTGTTTAATCACAAAATAGCCTTAGAGGAACACCTGCTGCAAAAAGGCTGCAAACAGAAATGGCTTTCTGATGGACTAAACATGCACATTCCAATACTCCAAGCAGCAGGACTGTGTGCTTGACTGTAGCACTAGAACCACACAAAGCCTAATGATGCATCTACAGTAAGTTTGCTAAGTGTCGCAGGCTGTGCTAATCCTGTGCGCATCAAGGAAGACTCGCTGCCTCAGAGAAGTATGTTAGTAACAAACTCCCCAGACAAAAGCAGACAAAATGCAAAATTAGAGCCATCGTTATTATGAAAAAAAAGTAGATCAAAATGACCGGCATTTAATATCCTATATTTAATAAGTTCAATCACAACTGGATAAACGGCTCTGCAGATACAGCCAGTGGCGTGTACTGTACCTAACTGTGACCTGCTGCATGCACAGCGTGCGGACACTGACAGTGAGATCCAGCGAGGGACAGTAACACAATCCGAGGGATGATGTTACTCTTATGCTCTGATCACACTGGCCCACAATCTTATGAGAAAGATACTTTTACACAAAGTTTTTACGAAGACATTCATTAAACCTTTATAGACTGTTGTTAAAAAAAGAGAATTCTTTAAATAACTGAGGAGTTACAGCTTATGAAAAGGAACCACTATTTTATAAAATAAAAAACAAAAGACGAACTTTTAAATAAAGACATAAAAAGCTCTTTCAATATTTTTCCTTGACCCGTGTGGTGGCTTATCAGGCGCACCGCCTTTTTATTTTTTATATCGCTGCTGGTTTATGTTATTATCCTTGATTTATGTGTAGCGATTTTGTGCTAAAATTATAGTCTTGCAGCAACACCATCATGTGTTTTAAAACTTTGACCTGGTATCTGGTTGACTTGCCAGAAATAAAAACAGCCCTAATTTGGGTTTTTAGACTGAAACAACAACAAGCAGCAGCACAGTGTTTCACTCCAGCAGCTCCAATGATCCTGGGCACAAGATGAAAAGACCAAGAGCGGCTGGCAGCACAAGGGCACCGATTATGGGAGGTTTGTTCAGATAAGAGGCACTGCACTTTAGGGTTCTGAAGTGCGGCTATTTATCTTGCTTTTATTGTTACTGTACTTCCTTGGAATACAGTAGGAGGTACTAATTCAACATGTTAACACATACAGAACAGTGTAAGACTACAATAAAGACACACCAAAACCTAAAAGGTACAGACTGTCACACCCATGTACAGGTTACCCGTGGCATTTCATTTGTTTTCATGAAAACAAAATTTGGAGTTTTAGAATGCGTTTGGGCTTACCTAAAGAAGATATTGTTATAGCAATATTGTGGCATAAAAGCAAGTCAATGGCCAATAAGAATGCTTGCACTCCTCGCTATCAGGGAAATAACCCGACCCAGAAGGTAAAGGAAAGACGACTCCTTTCATGCAACACAATCTTTCAATAGCTCAAGTGATGCCTTAGGGCTGTACCACGGTCAAATGACACGGGCAGCCACAGATACATCATCCAGACACCACAAGCACGCCATAGCATTAAAACTATCAGCATGCTGCAAGCAGATTGCAACGGCTCGAGGGAACAGTCATCTAAATACTTGATGTATAATGAACAGGTAAGTGCATGAGAAAAGACTCAAATAGCAGCTCTTACATGCAGGTTCATTGTAGTTCAAGCACCTAATGGTAAATGAAGACACAGTGGGCTGGATTCATAAAACGCTGCACCGTTACTTTACCAGCACCATACTTCATGGGCCCTTATTTAAAGTGCTATTTATAAACCTATAGTGAGACGGTGCCCATGCTGCTAAGCGGCACCTTCCCTTGGTCTGTAATTGAAATGTCTTTCAGTCCAGCCAATCGGCCTTCATGCAGTCAGCGCCACTTGACTTGAAAACGGGGAGCTTGTGAGCCCAGACCAGCATGCAACACCTGGAGAAGGGGACAGTGTTGAAATACTAGAACACAATGTTTACTACAGTTCAACAACAGAAGGCAGTACAGTCACAGAAACTGCTTTACCACGTTTCACTTCTCACTCCAGAAGATGCAAAGCAAGCTTGCCTGACGAGACTCCCATTGGAATAACTTCCAACCCAAGAATCAAAAACTCTAATCGCATCAATGTGAAGATAGCCGTTCGTGAAACTGAAGCAGAATCCCCTGTGATGATCTGAAACACAATTTCAGCCATGATAATACAGTATCAGCATCCTCCTTCACTCCCCATCAACCCACACACCAACTGCACGGCAAAACTGCTTCACAATGTTGCCACTTCAAATCCCATTAATAGAGATAATTGGATCAAAACCATAAGACTGGGCGAGCTCCACATCTACTCATCACAACACTGGAGTGATTTCATACACCCTGTCAAATACAAGCTATGAGAATACAAACAAGTGGAGCGGCTGCATCAATTGCCAATTAGCTGGTTTGGAGCAGCACAATAACTACTCCTCAAGTTCAAAATGGCAAGCTTTGTTATTATTTTTTTTAAAGTTAAGTTTTTTCATACTGTGCATGCAATGAATTCTGCACAGTGGTTAATTAATCATTCATCTAGTTGGAGCATGCTGCCGCAGGACAGCACAGTAAAATGCATTACTGAATCTAACAGGGCTCACGAGGAACTTGGCATATACCATCTGGCACCATTTAATCTGAAGCAATGGGAGACAGGGTCCCAAAAGAGACTCCAGAAAAAGAAAAAAAAAAAATCAAAAAAGTAATCCTTTACTGTAAAAAACAGAAGACCCATCACAGAGCCACACCAACACGCTCATATATAGATGATATGTCTGTGTGGAGAAAGAAACCTTGATTATATAAAACACAATCCCCTATAGCTCATGCACTACGAAAGATAAATTGTGCCCAATTAAAAAAAAAAAAAAAAAATCACTAGCTAGCTAGCTAGCTAAATATAGATTAAAAATATCCAAATGAACAAGTGGTGTACTGCACAAGGCCTTGCTTGATTCATTTAGCATTACATGACTCAGTGACATGAATCTATTTTAACTATCTAAACACCAGCGGATTTAAATGCAGCCTCACTAAATCTTAGAAACCATTTTTTTGCAGCCCTCCTTTCACTGTATTTGATTGCATGTGCTGTAGCAATGTTAACATCCCGGCCGGTGGCAAACACAAGCAGCATTAACATAGTTAAAGACAGTACAGAGCAGTAAAGAAGACCCAACAGCTACGACTATTTAACCAGGTTATATGGGCTTCAACAGCGCCTCCTTTAGCTTTTTTATTTTACTGCATCATTGCGTTCCATGGCTTGTTCTGTTCCAATATTAAGCTTACCCTGGCTAGATAATTTCTCACACAGTTTGTGGATACTATATGCCATCCCTTTCAAATGCATTCAGAATTTCTAAACTAAACAGTGCTTATTGTAAAGTGCTGACTTAACTTTTTTTAAAGTGCGATTGGGGTTAATGGGTTAACAAAAAAAAAATTAAACAAGTGACAAACACAGAAGTTGGAGGCATCCGAATGACTGCACACATCATACCTCATGTAAGGGGGGTAAATGGCTTGTGCAGCTCCAGAATATGCACTTTAATATGCAGCTTGCAAACACAGCACAGGTGTTGCTCTAATAAAATGCACAATTAAAAATGAAAGCTACCGAGAGTGGAGTACCGTGCACCGTATGTGTTTCCGTAATGATTCAAATTAACAATGCAAGCTTGGAACAAGTGCTATAAAAAACCTCTCTTAAAACAGGTGCTTTCATTCCCACCCACACTGTCCACTGTTTGATATTCACAAGCACTCCCTCAAGAGTGACAGACTGAAAAGTACAGCTACAACAAGAGGAAAAAACTATTAAGAGCACGTAGGCTTAGTCACATATAATAACATTCATGTATGTATATTCTACTGGGAAGCTTTAAAAACACTGACTATTCATTTCTGAACCTTGTCAACATACAGTTGTGTGTTCATCTGGAGCACTAAACTTACATCATTCAGATGCTACTGCAAAGGGATGAATCTTCCACCAGCATTTTGATTGATTTTCATGTAATGCATTACAGCATGCAGCTCTGTTTGATATAATATGTGATCCACGAGTTATACTTGTACAACTATAACCTTTTTTTTTTTGCAAACATCCTCTTGCTTTATAAGCTGTAAGTTTGTCGGCTACAGTGTGGTCAGTCACAGTTTTTCAGCCGTCTTTTTACATATACTTTGCAAGTCTCTCCTGTCAAATGTATTATTATTTAGTCATTTAGCAGACACTTTTATCCAAAGCAGATATGAACTATGCATCACAACTGCTGCAGAGTCACTTACAATAGGACCTGGGTTTTATGTCTCATCCGAAGGACGGAGCACAAGGAGGTTCAGTGACTCGCTCAGGGTCACACACAGTGAGTCAGTGGCTGAGCTGGGATTGAACCTGGAACCTCCTGGTAACAAACAAGCCCCTTTCTTTAACCACCTTTATATAGCGTGAAAAGAAGAACATCAAATCAGCTAAACGTCGTATCGATCCTTATGATTGCAGCAGAATTACTACACAGCGCTCTAACTGCGTGAATCCTGCATGTACGAGCTGCTACTGAGCCCCAGCAGTGGAGTTCATGTGTGACGGGAAGGGAGCGCGTTTGTGCCCAACAGCCAGGCACAGTGTATGAGGAGGACTTCCACTGAATGGTGCTCAAACACAAACAGAGGAGGAAAGACCATGCACTGCCCCTAACGCTATTCCATTTCTCAGAGAAGGAAAGACCATGCACTGCCCCTAATGCTATTCCATTTCTCAGAGAAGGAAAGACCATGCACTGCCCCTAATGCTATTCCATTTCTCAAAGAAGGAAAGACCATGCACTGCCCCTAATGCTATTCCATTTCTCAGCAGGATATCGTTAGGAATTACAGTGGGGGTTTTATTCCTAAAATGGGTAAGGCATACCACAGAATTAGATTTTAATACGGCTTAATATTAAAAAATACAATTTAGTTGCAATGTCTCTTTCTCAGCACAATCAAGCTTTTTATAATTGTTTTATTTAAACATGTGTTTGGTTGATTTTTTTTTTTTCTGGGGGGGGGTTAATAAATAGCAGTGTATGAATTCCTAATCCCTGTAGTCCAAACAGACACACATGGAGTTTCATGTGAGCAACACTAATCTCCCTCCCTCTCATCAGCATGGTTATACAGTCAGCCCCACACTGAAGCCAGTAAACATGTCAAGACTTTGATTTGTGTGATAGCATGAAGTCTTCATATTCTAACATGCTTTAAAAGCCAGAGCATGAGGGCCGGCCAGGACAGAAGACGTACAGCGAGAGAAGTCCAATGTTCTTTACTTTATCTGAGGAATACAGAAACTTCTATATTCGATCGAAAACAGTATGATGTTACACTCACTGTTTTGTTTGAAAGTGTTCTTAAACCCTGTTCAAAAAGTAAGCAAGTGAGGATTTGAAAGTACTTCAGGGATTTGTCTATAAATACCCTTATGCCCAAGGACTTACACGAATCTGATTTGGCTTGTAACTGTGTATATTAAAAAAAAAAAAAAAAAAAAAAAAAAAGTGAAAAGCCTTGATCGTGTTTTTGGCACAGAGGGGTATTACACATATACTGTAGGAAAAGCACAACAGTACAAATATAACTAACTAGTTCAGTTCTTAAAAACTCATGCATTTCTTCCTCCATTTGTTCTGACTCCCTCCCACAACCACCATTAAACCACGAGCCCCCCATGACTGCAATATCACCCTGAAATGTACCGCTGGTAGCTGCTGACTGCTGCCTGATCCATAAGGCACTTAGTAGCCTGATTGTTTAATAACAGACCACTCCACTTCTTGCAGTTGATCTGCTGGAAAAACAAGCTAACAGAATAAACATGGCACACGCAAACCATGCCAGTCAGTCCATTCCTAATTTGAGAAAACACAAACATTGAAAAGAATGCATACAGTTCAACCTGTGCCACAAAAGAAACCCACAAGAAAAACAAACACCATCCATAGCTATACCCAAGACATGCCGAGATTCTGACTTTCCACAGCTGTTATGAAAACCAGAGCAAACGTTAAAATCTATATGTTTCAATTCCCTTCAAGATGCTCTAGTTTAGATATGAAGTAAGAGATCAATTGTCTTCACAAGTGCCTGCACAGTTCGGCCAGTCAAGAGTTTTTTGTTTTGTTTTTGTCTTACAAATAAGGTTATACAGATAATTCTGGTAGATAAGACATAATCGTTGCTAAGCAGCAGTTTCCTATAAATGATGTATCATGCCACATACTGAACATTAAAAGGCTGGTTGTCAGGATGCACAGGGCTAAACAATGTGAACACTGTTCAGCATCTCCTGCACCACTCCTTCATCTGGAGGTAAATACAACTAGACCAGAAACAAAGCATCCCCAGGGAGAAAATCATTTCAGATCGAAAGCTTTGTTAGTATGAAGTAAAACGGATATGTGAAAAAGATCTATCATTGGTCAGCCAATTGTTAAAACGATGTGCTAGTAAAATTCTGAGCAGACACCATCTGTAATGGAACTTTATTGAAAGAATCGTAGAATACAGCTCTGTACCAACTATAAAGACACTATGACCAAGCATGTGGTCTGTGTCATTTATATGACCAGAGGTTAAATAGTGAAAGGGTTACTTTAATGTACGTATTTTTTTATTTTTATTAAGTGCACGTTAGCAATGACTTTACTTTTGTTGTTAGTCATCCAACATCAAGGTACTCTAAAATACTTCTAAAGTAAAGCTAAAGCAGTGACCCTACACTGAATGTGAATCCAGACTGGAGCTGTGCGACCCGTCCTGAACGCCAGTGATTCCAGTGCAAATCCTGTGTAAAGCAGTGACCCTACACTGAATGCGAATCCAGACTGGGGCTGTGCGACCCGTCCTGAACGCCAGTGATTCCAGTGCAAGTCCTGTGTAAAGCAGTGACCCTACACTGAATGCGAATCCAGACTGGGGCTGTGCGACCCGTCCTGAACGCCAGTGATTCCAGTGCAAATCCTGTGTAAAGCAGTGACCCTACACTGAATGCGAATCCAGACTGGGGCTGTGCGACCCGTCCTGAACGCCAGTGATTCCAGTGCAAATCCTGTGTAAAGCAGTGACCCTACACTGAATGCGAATCCAGACTGGGGCTGTGCGATCCGTCCTGAACGCCAGTGATTCCAGTGCAAGTCCTGTGTAGAAGATGGATTTTAACACAGGTTGGTACCTTTAAAAGCTGGAAGCTTCTGCAGCTCTCGGTTGTTGCTGAGATTTACCCTGCTGGAGCTCCGTCGTTTCTCCTTCTTCACCGGCGTCTGGGGACCAGGCAGCTTCACTTTTGATACCTGTGTTGTAGGTGGCGTATTGTTGCTGTTTTTTTTGTTAGAAGTCTGGAACACAAAGACAGAGGGAGAGGGGAAAGGGGAAGGCATGGGTTAGGTTTTGGTTTCCCACTTTGAGATTCAACGTGTTTCATGTCTTTGATTTATCCTTTTGTTTCTGTACGAAAATGAGTCCTGATCCTGCAAGGTCAGGCTCTGCTGTTAATTGCCCGACTAAAAGCAATAGTGTAGGTGTTTGGAATAAAAGCATTTCATACATTAAAGTACATTAAAGCAAAAAACCCATACTATGTTTTTTCCCCCCCCATTAAGTTATTCAAGTTAATTCAGTTTCCTATTTTAATTAAACAAACACAGACAGAAGATTTGCAGATCTCTCCTTTTCCGCCCCCTGCATCACTTTGATTTGCACCAGGCATCCAAATCACTGTCATATTAATAGAAATCCACAGTTAGTGTTTTAGCTGGTTTGGGATTTGAATCTCCATTGCAATACAATCATCTATTCCTGCTACTTTCTAAAAAGCAATGTTGCTATAGAAGACACAATGCATGACTCCATGGCCCAACATTAATTCAATGATCTACTTGAACACTCCCATGCAGCAGTAATAACTGCACATGTTCTGTGCTCACAGCGCACTGCTCCCCTAAGATTGTTTCACTACAAACTGATGACGTCTGCACTAGCAGATCAGCAGGAAGATATCATTTATTAATGTGATCACTTGCTACTGCATTCTGATTCTCAAATGCACAAACAAGAGGCAAAAACTCACAGAATCATTATATGATGGATGGAAACATAACAACAGTGATAGGAGTCATTTCAAGCCCATATATTTTGTTCAGGTATCTGATATTGTGTTACCGATAATGAAACATGTTTGGAACTTGCATTCACACTGTTGTGATGGATATCTGGGAAGGCAGTATACATTTTAACTGACAGCTCGAAATATTATATATAGAACAATAGACGGGCTTCAGTAAGTTACAGGAAAATAATTCTTCATCTAGGGTTTCTGTGACGTCATAAACTAAGAGACCATTAGGTCGAGTTTATAAACTGTCACTGAAACCCGAGATGGCTTTATTTTCCTTCAACTCATTATTTTTTTTTTTTTATAATAAATGATATTATCTGTGTTAAAAAAAAAGACAATAAATGGGTGTTAAGGTTCAAACTGCAAGTGAATTTAATGAATAATAATAACGTAAATTAAGTCAATATTAAAGAACCTTCAATATAAATTTGTTTTTGATAATTCAGGAACGGTGAATTAAACTGGGTAGATAATGAACTGCAAAGAATAACGCACCTAAGGAAAAATGCTGACCAACTTACCAGCCAGAACGATCAATAATTTGAACTAGTAGACAAATAGAAATACTGTGCCTATCGTGACACCATAATATCAAGAAAAGTGCACCCTTTCCCGAGCCCTCTATTAAATGAGAATTCTTACAAGAAAAAAAATACAGAAAAGCCAAGACAAAACGCTGGAGTTCAAGTGTGATTTTAAAAAGTCTCCTGACAGGCCATGCATTGTGTGTCATTGTGGCTCCATAGTGACAGAAGGCTAGTCTTTGGCACCCACAATAAACCAGCATCTATACAGTGTGAAAGAAAGCCTGGAACAGAAAGTCAACCCTGTTGTGTACTGGCAGCCAATTAAGCAGGAAGAACAACTTCAACCAGTGGGGGTATGTCAATATTAAATAATAATAAACCCAGTATGTAGCCTTGACCGCCCACCCCACATGGCTGGAATTAAATCAAAATGATGGTGCTGTCATCACCATTACCACTACATTGCTGTGCTATGTAGTTAGATTTATCAGGCCAACGACACAAACTGCAAGTTTCTGTGCAGCTGATGTACCTCTGTATCCTCATATTTCTACATGAAGATCTTACACCATCACTTTACAGCATGAATCATTGGCAGGCATATAAAAACGAATAACATTTAACACCAAAAAACAAAAAAGATGAACGTCTACAGTTGTGGCACTGTCCCTAACATAGCCTGCAACAGAAAAACAGTAAACTGACAACGCAGCACACCTATGTGTTGCAAAGCTATGCTATAATTACTGTACCTCGTGTTCTGGGTGTTCTTGCCCATCTTTACCTCCGCTGGTTTTGCCAGTTTTTCCAGATTTCGCAGGTTCCTTAAAAACAACAGGCAAAAAATTTCCATTCCGCCATTACTTTGAAGGTGGAGGATAGATAGATAGATAGACAGATAGATAGATAGAGACAGACTGATAGAGTCAGATATATAGATAGAGATAGATAGATAGATAGATAGATAGAGACAGACTGAGAGTCAGATAGATAGATAGAGATAGATAGATAGATAGATAGATAGAGACAGACTGATAGAGTCAGATATATAGATAGAGATAGATAGATAAATAGAGACAGACAGTCAGATATATAGATAGAGATAGATAGATAGATAAACAGACAGATAGATAGATAAACAGACAGTCAGATAGATAGATAGCTAGATAGATAGATATTAAAAGTGTTTCGAAAAGCACAACACTATTTGAATAATCAACTACGAAAACAAAATAATCAGACTTCGCATTTAAAAGTGAAAACTGTATATCCATCAAGTAGAAGTAAAAACAGCAGTAAAACTTTGCCAGTACAGCAGGAAACATGCTATGTATTAAAATGAGTTTCAACAATCACGACTGGGGGGGGGGGGGTATAGTCTGGAACTGTTAAGGAGTTTACAGCTGTACAAAAACAGCAAAACGAAATAAATAACTAGCCCAACGCGTTCCGTACATGCACACAGTTAAACTAAATAGTTTGTATATTAAAACAGACACAGCGCTCCAAGAAGTGTGAAATTCAAAACACGCCGCTCTGTGCCAGTTCAGCAGCACGTTTTAACAGGATCGATACACAACAGCAACTGGGCACAACACACACACACTGACTGACACACACACTGACACTGACACACACTCACTCACTAACACACTAACACACACTGACACACACACACAAGCACTGACACACACACACACACTCACACTACACACACTACACACACACACACACACACACACACACACACACACACACACACACACACACACACACACACACACACACTCACACACACACACACACACACTGACACACACACACACACACACACACACACACACACACACACACACTGACACACACACACACACACACACACACACACACACACACACACACACACACACACACACACACACACACACACACACACACACACACACACACACACACACACACACACACACACACACACACACACACACACACACACACACACACACACACACACACACACTCACTCACACACACACACACACACACACACACACTGACACACACACACACACACACACACACACACACACACACACACACACACACACACACACACACACACACACACACACACACACACACACACACACACACACACACACACACACACACACACACACACACACACACACACACACTAACACACTAACACACACACACATCAACTGAACAAGTTAGCGACAGTGCCGCTCCATCCCGGCCAGAGGGCTAGGCCCCGAGCCGCGGCTTTACATTACTTTTTAACAAAACTGACGTGAGCTCTTACAGCAGCTGTTTAACCCCCGCCGATGTCCAACTCACCTTCTCTTTCTTAGTTTTATTCGGCATTGCAGTATTATAACCGCCCTCGCCCCCCTGCTGACGCTCTCAAATCTCTTCCTCTGATACCTCGATCTCTTTCTGTCACACTGCTGCGGCTCGCCTCCGCTCCACCGCCGGTGATTGGCTCAGAGCGCTCACGTGTCTCAGCGTCCTCGCCTCCCATTCTGCACAGCGTGTCTTCTCAGCTGGGGCTCCAAAGATGTAAAAAGAGGTTCATAGTGCAATTGAACCTGAAGTATGGGATGTAAACCGCAATGTGCGCACTGTACACATGTTCATGAATGATCATCTCAATGGGCACATCACTGAGGACTTTACATTGCAACATCTCAACTATGCAAACTTGAAAAATCAGGTCCTAAACGCTAGGACTTGCAGATTAATTGTGAATATAAGGCTAGTTTATTATTAGTAGTAGTAGTCGTCGTAGTATTTATTAGTATTATTAGCATTAGTATTATTAGTAGTAGTATTAGCCATACTACTACTAATGTGATTCTATACTGTGATTCTTGAAATGTATTTTTGTTTATGACTGTAAGTCGCCCTGGATAAGGGTGTCTGCTAAGAAATAAATAATAATTTTGATTTTGTTTGAATGGACTGCAAGGACAATCTGTAGCCTTAGGTAACAACAAGAAGTCAAAATTCATGCAACGTTTAATGAGTACAAAACTACGGAAGACATGTCCTGAGTGTAGCTGCTACTGTTTAGTCAGCTTGGTCTTTTAAAAAGAGAAGATTTATTCACTGTGAACCCCAAGCTGATGGGGTCATATTTCTACTTGTGATACTAACTTAATAACCCCTGTCCTATAATGAATTGATATTGTCTAGTTATCACAGACACATAAGCATAACCAAAAGATAAATCAGAGTTAGCACTGGTGCAATAAAGGTGGGGAACGGTGCACTTCTGAAAATGTATCTCAGGTCTCTGTGTCCCTGCTATGCTGCCTTGACCCTGCCTGAACGGTGTTGAATTCTGCACATTCACAGTGTATCCCTAGTTACTATGTATTCTGTACGCCCGGGCAATCCCTTGGATTTAGCAGGTATAAGAATAGACATCACATGGAGTTTAAGCAGCTTTTATATCAGGAGAGTCTAATTGCAGCCATGAGAATCTAATTGTCCAGCCATGGTCGTACCTGCTTCGTCAATGGTCCAGGTCCAGATCACAGACACAACACTGACCCCACCATGCATATCAATGGACCAGATCACAGACACAACACTGACCCCACCATGCATATCAATGGTCCAGATCACAGACACAACACTGACCCCACCATGCATATCAATGGTCCAGACCCAGATCACAGACACAACACTGACCTCACCATGCATATCAATGGTTCAGATCACAAACACAACACTGACCCCACCATGCATATCAATGGTCCAGACCCAGATCACAGACACAACACTGACCCCACCATGCATATCAATGGTCCAGATCACAGACACAACACTGACCCCACCATGCATATCAATGGTTCAGATCACAAACACAACACTGACCTCACCATGCATATCAATGGTCCAGACCCAGATCACAAACACAACACTGACCCCACCATGCATATCAATGGTCCAGATCACAAACACAACACTGACCCCACCATGCATATCAATGGTCCAGATCACAAACACAACACTGACCCCACCATGCATATCAATGGTTCAGATCACAAACACAACACTGACCCCACCATGCATATCAATGGTCCAGGTCCAGATCACAAACACAACACTGACCCCACCATGCATATCAATGGTCCAGACCCAGATCACAGACACAACACTGACCTCACCATGCATATCAATGGTTCAGATCACAAACACAACACTGACCCCACCATGCATATCAATGGTCCAGATCACAGACACAACACTGACCCCACCATGCATATCAATGGTTCAGATCACAAACACAACACTGACCTCACCATGCATATCAATGGTCCAGACCCAGATCACAAACACAACACTGACCCCACCATGCATATCAATGGTCCAGATCACAGACACAACACTGACCCCACCATGCATATCAATGGTCCAGGTCCAGATCACAAACACAACACTGACCTCACCGTGCATATCAATGGTTCAGATCACAAACACAACACTGACCCCACCATGCATATCAATGGTTCAGATCACAAACACAACACTGACCCCACCATGCATATCAATGGTCCAGGTCCAGATCACAAACACAACACTGACCTCACCATGCATATCAATGGTCCAGATCACAGACACAACACTGACCTCACCATGCATATCAATGGTTCAGATCACAAACACAACACTGACCCCACCATGCATATCAATGGTTCAGATCACAAACACAACACTGACCCCACCATGCATACCAATGCATACCCTGTGGGTTTATCAGGTGCTGGAATATTGTAACAGCGCGTAGCAGCACAGCTGAAGGGGTATAGCAGTGCTTTCCTAGTAAATTACTCTACCATATTCATCTGCCATACAGTATTATTTTACAGTTTCTATGATCATTCCTTCATGAAAGTTTATTAAAATGAAAATGAAAATAAGCATAACAAAGTGAAAGCATGGTAAAGGCAAGCATGGTAAAGCACTGGCATGGTGGTAAAGTATATTAAAAACCATGACAGACCATGGTCAAATATGGTCAAATATGGCAAGGTCAAAACTGCAGTGCAAATTTCCCATGGTAAACTTTGATAAGGGTTGTATCAGAGAGCAAAGCCTTTTTGTTTTATAATGTCCTGTGATGTGAGCAGAGGGGCTGAGAGGATGCAGAGGAGAGGATCTCTTAATTGAATCCAAAGGAAACATGGTACCACAAAACACACAGCAGGGAATAGGAGACAGCGCTGTACCACACAGCAGGGAATAGGAGACAGTGCTGTACCACACAACACACAGCAGGGAATAGGAGACAGTGCTGTACCACACAACACACAGCACACAACACACTGCTTACTGAGTGGAAATGGAAATGACACAGCCAGAGGTGTTCATGCAGGTGGGTACAGTGTATGAAGGATGGAAATGACACAGCCAGAGGTGTTCATGCAGGTGGGTACAGTGTATGAAGGATGGAAATGACACAGCCAGAGGTGTTCATGCAGGTGGGTACAGTGTATGAAGGATGGAAATGACACAGCCAGAGGTGTTCATGCAGGTGGGTACAGTGTATGAAGGATGGAAATGACACAGCCAGAGGTGTTCATGCAGGTGGGTACAGTGTATGAAGGATGGAAATGACACAGCCAGAGGTGTTCATGCAGGTGGGTACAGTGTATGAAGGATGGAAATGACACAGCCAGAGGTGTTCATGCAGGTGGGTACAGTGTATGAAGGATGGAAATGACACAGCCAGAGGTGTTCATGCAGGTGGGTACAGTGTATGAAGGATGGAAATGACACAGCCAGAGGTGTTCATGCAGGTGGGTACAGTGTATGAAGGATGGAAATGACACAGCCAGAGGTGTTCATGCAGGTGGGTACAGTGTATGAAGGATGGAAATGACACAGCCAGAGGTGTTCATGCAGGTGGGTACAGTGTATGAAGGATGGAAATAACATATCTTGAGGTGTTCTCGTACATTTGCACACTGCAATGGGGCTGGTCCTGCACACAGTAAGCACGGAACAGGCACGCTTCAATACATTCATAGTCCTTTAGCTGATTAGCCAAGGTCCTGGCTTCCTCACTAACAGGTAGCAGGTTCAAAGTTCATCTCTAGGGGCCACTTATTTCTATTGAAATGTCCCTTTGTGCACGTCGCTTGCTGTGCTGAAGCGACACCAGCTGGTGGCGTCGCGTCATACTCGGAGTTTCTTTCAATGGGATAAGCGAGAGACGATGCCCTCTGGTGGCCTACTACAGTATTAACACGATTTACAGAACAGACTTTTTTGTCCTGTCGTTAGGAGTCTGTCTTTGAAAAATCATTAATAAGCATCAATCCTTTTGAATGGATCCATTTTGCCATTTTATGTTTTTCATGGAACGTATCAAATAGCCTACATACCAACCAAATATACGCAGATAATAAATGTTAATTCTTGAATTATTTTATATTTCATAAGGAGTCAAATGAAATCGACAGCTCATGCCTCTATGTATTTTTTTTAAATAATAATACAAACACATGATGCGCATGCTGTACAATAGAGAAGTGAGGAATGCAGTTCAGTGGGAGGGCCAGCCCTGCACACAACAGCATGGCATCCAGAGCATGCAGCCGGTATGTTCTATGCATGCACTTCCTATTGTTGAGTATTTTAATAGGAATGATTTCCACGCAGCCACATTACATACAGTGGATGTCAAGCAGAGGTATTTCACCAGCACACAGTCTGCAGTGTAAAGATCAGGAGCTGTCTGTCCCGAGTCCTGGCTGACTGCCCCGAGGATTCTTCTTGGAACACATACCAGAGAATAACGACGCGACGTCAGAACTTCACTCGGCGGCGTCAGTGAGGTAATGCAGCGGGCTTAATACAGGTGACGTGAAGCGGGGTTATTTCAGTGACGTCAGGCGCTGTTATATAAGGGCGGGGGGGGGTCGTGGATACACTGGCCTGCCCTGCACCCAGCCCAGTTTCTTAGAACTACATCTAAATCATCTCAGCAGATCAGACCCTTGTCAGTGCCATCTGCATGAAGTGATCAGGCTGATACATTAGCACTTGGAGCGCGGTTAAAGAGCCTCACATTTCAGATCTCATGATGCTGTGATAATTGCCGGGGGGTGGTGCTGATTTTCACGTGTTAACATCAGGATCCCAGCCTCGCTTGCGATTCTGAATATTGCATTACACCTGCACTGTGATTACCACGAGCTACACTGACATGCAGAAGTAGTAACTTCATTAGGATATAGTAAAGCATTCAAATTTCTATAAAAAAAAATACGAGCAGAAGTATAGGGCCAGATTCTCAGCTATTTACTCCAAACCATTAATAGCGTGATTTTATTTTTTCAGAAAGCGAAAACCCACCAAACAATGTTACTAGAAATAACCCCATCAGACATGTCATTGAAGGGCTTGTGAGGAGTCGAAGGGGTTTATTATTCATTTTAGAAATGCAAATAGGCTTTTTATTTCTTTCAGAAACAAGTTGGACAATTTGGAGTAAATAGCTTTGCGAATCCAGCCCATAGTGTTTGTTTTTAGGGACCTCGTTCAAAAAGTGGGGTCCCTTCAATTTGCTGGTGCGCGTCTGTTTGTAATGAAAGCTGCACGTCTCTTAGTTTCGGGGGGGGGGGCTAACCATTCTTTTTTTAACAACAAATCCAAATCTAATTCCTTAAATCAACGTGCTGATTATATATCTCTGCTCAGTTCATGATTTGAAAGCTGTCTGCCTGCAGTGCAGTATTTCTTGCAACAAGCTAAATAGGCAGACAAGCGCTCCAGATATTGTGAGGTTTAAGAATGTTTTTGTGAAGGGAAATGGAAGCTTGTCAGTTAAGCTCTTCAGATAAAGTGGAGATGCCTGCTATACGTTTAACTCCTCTTTCACGCGTGAACTCTCTGACCTCGTGGAAGCACGAGACTGGACTGGTCACCTGTCGGATTGTTGGGATCGGAATGTTGGGAATGAGGTGTTCTATGTTGAATCTTTAAGACTTTGTTTTGGAGCAATAATAATAATCATTTGGAATCGTATTATTTCACTTCATGTATTTTTCGTCATTAACACTAGTTCACAGTAATGCCACGGTGACAGCGAGTTGCACATGGACTATGCTTTACTGTCTAGGAGTCCTTCACTAATTCAATGCTTTCAGCATTTCACCTGTGAGCCTCAGTGCAGCACAGAGCTGTTGGCTGATGGAGTAGATCTGTAAGGCACAGACTGGACTTGCTCTTCATACAATTATATGCTCCCTGGCAAGCACTGATCTTATCACTCAACCTGCTGACCCAGTTCAATCCGGCAATGTGCTTTACAGATAATAACAATTAGCTCTAGCATTACATGTGTTTTGTTTGAATGTGCTAAAAACTAAACCATAAGGTCTTTGGATGTGAGTGAAGAATCCCAACACAGAGAATTGTTTGATTACAGAAAAAAAGTCTGTTTAAGATTTGATGCCCAGCAAGAGATCTGCGTTCCAAAAATTAACAAGGAACAAAACCACAAACCAATGCACAGAACAGCAGCCACAATAATGACAATATTGAACTAAAAATAAAAAACAACAGTGTGGACTGTTTCAGGACCCCCCGTGCACTGAGCAACAAAACAACAACTCCAGTGCGGACTGTTTCAGGACCCCCCCCGTGCACTGAGCAACAAAACAACAACTCCAGTGCGGACTGTTTCAGGACCCCCGTGCACTGAGTAACAAAACAACAGCTACAGAGCGGACTGTTTCAGGACCCCCTCATTGCATGTGTTCATTTTCTACTTCGCACCCCGTCATCCTCACAAACTAATTATAGTTCCTCTTTGCTGTTTTTGTAATTGGATTCTCTGAGCTCTTAGCTTTGTGTTTTTTAATTCATACAATTTGCCAGCAGCCACTCATGGCTTCTTGTAGCTCTTGTTGTGGCGGATGAGAGATCGTGGAGCTGGTGCTGGCAGCGATTGCTTTGCCAGCTGCTTTCAGCAGAGCAAGCCGCTTGTTGCTTGGTTACCTGGTACTGATGACAGTGCTAAAGGTGCTGGGCACCTATCAGACCCATCGGATGCCAGCCGCTATTCGGGGTTGGGGTTATATTGTGTAAAAAGATTTACACTTTAAATACATTGTAACTATACATGATAATATTGGAATTGTGTAAGAACACAGTAATAAGAGACACTCAATGGAAAGTGCTCCCTGATTGTACATGACTATTGTTGTCTTACGACCAGCCAGGAATGTAACGATTCAGTCGGCCAAAGTTGCTCCTGGGCATTGTCTGGAGTCAAGCAGCATGTTGTCGAGGCTGTTCCTAATGTTGGAGGTTAAACTGACCTCAATAGCTTTGTAAAGGACCATGGGCTGTTGTGAAGAGTGAGCTTGTGGGCTGGCAGCACTGTGGGGTCATGCACCACGAAGCAGGGTCAAGAAGACTTCTCTATTTGTGTGTCGGGAGCTTTTTAAAATGATGTCCCCAGCGTTTAATGGCTGCTGATGTGTAGAAACTGGACCCAGCTATTAATGAAAGTTGATACAGTAAATGTGGGTATGCACATTCATATGATAGTGACTGGAACTGAAGGATCAGGATCGTCTATATTCCATGAAAAGAAAGCTGCTAATGTCTCATACAGCATGGGGCAGTTTTATTTGATGTTCACAAAGTAATGGTGAAATTGCATTTTACAGACATGAATCCAGCCCCATGGATAGTATCTAGGCTAAATAGAAGCTTTGTGAATAGGAAGCTCAATGGACCATTCAGAAAAGCTTGACAAGAAAGAGCCATGATGCCCCAATTGGCACACGCAGAGGAAGATCATTATTTCAGCTAAACAGCATGAATGCTAATAATGAAGAGTTTCACAACTCATGTTTAATAACAACATGACCTGAATATCTGCAGCTGGTTTTCATATCGTTAACAAGGATAAAGAGCTTTCCTCTTCAAACGCAGAGGAGTGACTCTTTGTCTCCTTGTCAAATGGAGGTTGTTTAAGTCAGTAAATGAACAGAATGGCTCATAATGGGAAACACTGCTTACTGTACAAGAGAAAGAGCAAAGGAGTCATTCAGTCTGAGAGATACTATTGAGTGCTCCATGCCAGGACAATGCCAAAGAAAATGACTGTAGACCGTTACTGACGGGCTCAACGTGGGCTTGGTAGCCTGTGTTTCTTAAAGAATATTCGAGTATTGTTTAAATTTAGTTGGAAAACCAAATGTGTAATTCGTACCATATTGTTGTAATATATATATGATTATATATATATATATAATCACCTTGGGAGTAAAGCAAATAAACAATCTATTAAAGAAAGGGGAGAATCACTCTTCTGTGCACTAGAATGGGTTCTATTAAAGGAGAATCACTCTTCTGTGCACTAGAATGAGTTCTATGTATTTATTTCAGACCTCATTTCTGCATTTGGTTTCATATGCATGCTAGTCGTTAATAAAATCTGTTACATGGAATACATTGACAGTGTTTGTTTGAACACTCAAGTATTTGTTCCAGCCCTGTGTAATATTAAGAGTTCCATATTTCATATTTGTTGGTAAGGGATTTGCGAGACCCAAGCAACTTCCTCCTTTTTTCAATTCTGTCAAATCATTACTATTTGCATCTTTTAACGGGCTTCATTAACAGATAAACATTGTTTTCTTCATTTATCAAGATTATATTTTTGGTTTTAAGATGTTTAGAAGAGCAGATGGCAGTGCCCTGTGACACACACACACACACACACACACACACACACACACACACACACACACACACACACACACACACACACACACACACACAAATAAAACGAAATACATTTTAATAAGAGTTTAATTTATAATATTTCCCTTGGAACCATCATTGTATATCGTTATAATTCTAGAGCTAAATGCACTGTGCGGTAACTCCGAGCATTTTCAAAATGTTCCCTCCATTCGTTAATTTGAAATTTAAAAGAAAATCATGTTAAAACAAAACACGCTGAGACTGCTTCAGGAGGTCTTGAAATGCATAGCTTCGTTGTTTGGTTCTAGTTTTGTAAGTTAATGAACAGGCGCTGTAACTCTTTCAAACCACAGCAACAAGCAGAACGTGCGTGCAGGACTTCACACGCACGAGATAGTGTCGCTGTTAGGCGAGGTGCTGAAATGAGTGGAGTTTCTGTTCAAACCCCGCGCTCTGGCGTGATTTTGCTGGAGCATGTATTCACCCCAACATTTGCCGGTGTCCCAGCCTAATACATTGACAATATTAATAAAAGAAAGCAAGAAAAGCAATAACAACAATAGAAACACATAGAACAGTAAAACAAGGCAGAGAATAAAAGAAACACCATTTCAGCATAAAAACGCTGCATTATAAGAGCGTGTTTTAAATCTTGTTTTAAAAGCAGTGACACTTGGGGCTTCCCTTACAGCGCTAGGCAGATCATTCCAGAGTTTTGGGACCATATAACTGAATGCTCTACCACCTGTGTTTTTTCTTAATTTGTGGGACAGAAATGCTTGCACAGGAGTAATGTGATCTCGTCTCTTAGTCCCGTTTCAGATTCTAGCTGCAGCATTTTGTGTAAGTTGCAGTTGAGATATAACATGGCTATGAGTACCAGAGAATAGGGCATTACAATAATCAATTCAAGAAGATTCAAAAACATGCATCACTCTCTCTGAGTATCTGAATAGGAAAGAATACTTCTCAATTTGGAGATATTTCTGAGATGATAAAAATACACTTTAGTAATATCCCTGATGTGCGTCTCAAAAGAAAGATTTGGGTCGAATGACAGAGAGTACCTGTGTAACTGTAACCTCGCTGTTTAATTAGAACGAGTACCTGTGTAACTGTAACCTCGCTATTTAATTAGCACGAGTACCTGTGAAACTGTAACCTCGCTATTTAATTAGCTCGAGTACCTGTGTAACTGTAACCTCGCTATTTAATTAGCTCGAGTACCTGTGTAACTGTAACCTCGCTATTTAATTAGCACGAGTACCTGTGTAACTGTAACCTCGCTATTTAATTAGCACATGTGACTGGGAACCCTTATACTTTGTTAGGAAGGAATTCCAGTATAGAGCTATAGCCTGTATGTAACACTATACAACCCTCCAGTATAGAGAGCTACAGCCTGTATGTAACACTATACAACCCCCCAGTATAGAGAGCTACAGCCTGTATGTAACACTATACAACCCCCCAGTATAGAGAGCTACAGCCTGTATGTAACACTATACAACCCCCCAGTATAGAGCTACAGCCTGTATGTAACACTATACAACCCCCCAGTATAGAGCTACAGCCTGTATGTAACACTATACAACCCCCCAGTATAGAGAGCTACAGCCTGTATGTAACACTATACAACCCCCCAGTATAGAGCTACAGCCTGTATGTAACACTATACAACCCCCCAGTATAGAGAGCTACAGCCTGTATGTAACACTATACAGCCCTCCAGTATAGAGCTACAGCCTGTATGTAACACTATACAACCCCCCAGTATAGAGAGCTACAGCCTGTATGTAACACTATACAACCCCCCAGTATAGAGCTACAGCCTGTATGTAACACTATACAACCCCCCAGTATAGAGCTACAGCCTGTATGTAACACTATACAACCCCCCAGTATAGAGAGCTACAGCCTGTATGTAACACTATACAACCCCCCAGTATAGAGAGCTACAGCCTGTATGTAACACTATACAACCCCCCAGTATAGAGAGCTACAGCCTGTATGTAACACTATACAACCCCCCAGTATAGAGCTACAGCCTGTATGTAACACTATACAACCCCCCAGTATAGAGCTACAGCCTGTATGTAACACTATACAACCCCCCAGTATAGAGCTACAGCCTGTATGTAACACTATACAACCCCCCAGTATAGAGCTACAGCCTGTATGTAACACTATACAACCCCCCAGTATAGAGCTACAGCCTGTATGTAACACTATACAACCCTCCCCTCCAAACGCCGTGTTATCACATTTACAGTGCATTCATGTTGTTGCAATTCACACCTGTTTAAAAAAAAATCTGAGTATTTTACAGGATTTAAACGACAATGCTAATAATGACTTTTGCGCAAAGTGCCGCGTCTGTGGATTGTGCACACACGCTACGCTCTGCAGAAGCACCAGCATTTATATTTTAACTGAGAAGCTTTGGTTTATGGGAAAGGGTTATTTTAAAATACCGGACGCTATTATTTTACCAAGAGAGATGTATGCCAGTGTTTATGCAGTTTGAAGTTCTGTCTTTTTTGTGCGTAAAACAGAACAGCTTTCCCCAGTGAGCCGTACCACTATAGTAGGGGTTGTGCTGAACCCAAGCCAGCCAGGACAGTCCTCCGCAGGGCGCCAGCTCAGCTTATTATTAGTGTATTTAGCAGACGCCTTTATCCAAGGCGACTTACAGAGACTAGGGTGTGTGAACTATGCATCAGCTGCAGAGTCACTTACAATTACGTCTCACCCGAAAGACGGAGCACAAGGAGGTGAAGTGACTTGCTCAGTGTCACACAATGAGTTAGTGGCTGAGGTGGGGTTTGAACCGGGGACCTCCTGCTTACAAGCCCTTTTCTTTAACCACTGGACCACACATCCTCCTAGAGGCTTATTATAAGCACAGTACAACATGATGATTGGGAATTGACTCGGCCGGGTGGAGGTCATACAAATAATCGAATAATGCAAAATAAAAGGACAGCTTTTGATTTCGCAACCGCTGCCTAGTCCTGCGCTTGGATGCTGGGAGCCGATGAAGCCGTGGCTACTGTATGCGAGGCTTGGAGTACTGCCAGATGAAGACCCATTATCGTGGAGACTTCTCGTATGGCATCAGCAGCAACAGCAGGTGCGCGCCGTTCTATTCATGGACTCTTCGCGCAGGCGCTCTAGAACCATTTCAATACTAACCAATGGAAGAAGATCACACACGCTGTACATATAATCTTTAGTTTTATTATAAAAAGTTCTCTTAAAAAAAAGTATGTATAATTTACAAAACATATAAACTCGACTTTTTTTGCTTTGTTGATCATGTGGGCGATCCCTCATCACTGGGTGTTCCAGTATCAGAATACATCAGCACCGGGTTTCTGGTGTTAAACCATTTCAAAACCGAGCTTCACAAGAATACTGGAACAACAAGCAGGGCCAGCGCTTCTATTGAAACAAACACGCTTCTGAACAGTATGAAAACAGAATAGAAAAAATAACCATGGCATCTTTTATCAACTTCACATTTACAAAATGTACAAAAGAACAGTAACACTGTTAAAGGTACTGCGATGAGGCTGGAACAAAACGCGGAGCATTCTTCAATTATTTCATGCAATGGACATCAACACAAACTACATACCCAACCCAAACGCGTTTCTCCGGAGTCCAGTGAAATATAATACTTGTTTACTGCAACAACATCAACAACAACAACAACACGCACACTGCAGGGGCGCGAGGTTTCACAGCATCTGTTTAACACTTGACATGGTTTTGTCATCTTCATTGTGCTGTTAGGCAGACCACATAGACATCGTTACAAATGAGTGATTCAATAATAACCATCATCATTATACATGGATAACGACAGCTGTGGAATGCTGAAGACTGTTTTTGTACTGATCCAACCAATCCCTCAGTTCCGATATCCTGTATCCTTCTGGCCCCCTTCCTCCCTGGTAGACAATGCTCTCGTCCTGTAGTATATACAGTCTCTCGAAGTATGCTCCGTACGCAGTGTTGGATGGATTGTCCATAGTGTCTGCTACAACAAGGCATTCGGGAACCTCCTGGTTCATCAGCTGGGCGGCTTTCAGCCTGTCCTGCAGACCCCTGTGCTTGGGGATTTGGAAAGGGGCATCGGAGCTCACCCAGCCGTCAGAGGGGTGCGCTTCTTCAATGTACACGAGGAGAGAGTCCGCGATGTCAGCGTATTGGCTTACAACCCGCTGGAACGCCTTCAGACGCGTCATAAACGGGGGTCAGGTACAGCTCCCGAAGTTCAGGATGAGTGGTCTTTTCCCCTTGGCGTAGTCCAGAATGCGCCGCTTCCGCTCCCCTCCGAGCTGCACAACTTCAGTGTTCGGGGCGAGGTAGCCCACGTGAGCCGTTTTGAAAAGGTCCAGTTTCTGACCGTGCCATACAGCCTTCAGCGACTCCCAGGTAAACATGCGATTGGAATCGGACACGCAGAGAGGTGGGTCATCGGGGCTCGCTTCCTGTTCCCTCATTTTCTGCAAGACCCTCTTCCTTATGCAAAGGAAATCCAGCACCCACAGCATCAGGGCTGTCACGAGAAAGCGAGGCAGCAGTACCAGGCAGGCAACTGCATTTTTCAGCGCGTTGATTGTGTGCACACCGGCTGATTGTTGCATCGCTGCCAAATTCTCTCTTCATCTGACCAGGTTTAAACTCCCGTCGGTCACTCTTCTCATCTGCTCTGATAGTCTGTGCTTAAGTTCTCCTTTTATAGGCCTAGCCAAGGATTTGAATGAAAAATACCCCGCCTCCAAACCCCGGGCCGCCTCCTCACATCAAGGGATTACCTTCCATCAACTCCTGCCTTCAAAATGTTATCAACAGTGAAACGGCAAAGGGAACTTTCCACGTACGAGCGGGGAGGGGAGGGGAGGGACAGTGGCAGGGACCGGGACGGACATTGCGACACGATCTCAGTGTTTCGTCTCCAGAACGGATATATATCATTCCAAGTACAGTAATAAACCAAACGCAAAACAAGAGTCATTTCACAAGCAAATTCAAACGAGACAGCATAAAACTGATTAGCAATCAAACAGCGGTCTGTTAAGAGGGGCCGGTATACCAGTAAACACACTCACACACTACTTCTTATAGACAATGTATAGGCTACTACACGGAAAATGTAAATACAACACTTGTATACAATGTGGAACTGCTTCTGCAGAGCTGCGTAAAGACGTGCAGGCTCAGGTGCTAGTTAGCATTATCCATCAGAACAAAATACATATTCTAAAAAAAGGGATTCTGAGCCACCTTGGGGAGAGGAGCGGTGAAACTAGCATTCCCATGATGACACATTTTATAAGGAAATTGGGAGTCATCAATCTCTGGTAAATAAACCCATAATGCTAATGCCGTTTCATTAATAAAACACATGTATGCACTGCTAATACCAAGGGTTATATATTTAATAATAATAAAAAGAGAAAACACCAACACAACTGTAGAAAGGTTAGCCTGCTGCTCTGTCCTTCACGCAGCAGCCCCTTGCTCGCAGCGTACTTCTGTGCGCAGAGCTGGATGCACGGAGCACGGAGATGTGAGGCGCTGCAGTGCCGCTAGTATCTCCCCGAACAGGGAAGTCCTTTCAACAATAACTCAATCACCCACTTGCGATCCTCTCAACGGGAGCTCATCCAAATGCTGAGATATATACGGGTTCCGCGCCAGCTAACACGGTCGTCATGCGTTTTAAAGAACGCGTTTTCTCCTTCCAGTGTAGCCCAAAACGGGATTGTTTTTCTAAGAACCAATACATCTGTCAAATAGTGTTTTGGCAAAATTGCATAATTCCCACTAGAAGGCGCTCCCGGCTGTAGTTGTTGCGCTCGACTGTAACTTTGAACAGATAGGCTGTTTAAGGACGTGTCCTAATTTAACCCAGCATAGCTGTGCAGGTTTAACAAATTTACGCCGTTCATGGGAATGGAGGGGAAGGCAAAGCCTTCACAGATAGTGATTGATATTTACGTGTTTCCACGTGAAACGGTCTGTTTGACTAAATGAAGACAATATTACAAATAATAACCTGCCTAACATTATACCGCTTGGCAGCACATGGACTGTAATTATTACGTCACTAACCGTATATTCTGTAGAGGAACGCCTACAGATGTCAGGACCGCCCAGTCCCTGACCACATTCCGGCGCCTCCTTAAGACTCACCTCTTCAGACAGCACCTGTAGAACTCCTCTGTTTCCCCCCTGGGACACTTTCACCCTTCCTTAAATTTGCTTTACTTACTCTTACCTGCCCCCTATTTTACTGCATTTAATCCTGTACTTCAGAGTACTGTAATCTGCCATATGTTTAAACTGTAGAATTTGGTATTTAATCATATCTTGATGTAACTGTCACTTATCTGCTGAATTGAATTGTATTTTGTCACACTTGTACTTGCTTGAACTTGTCATTGTATTTATCTTGCTCTTATTGTATTACCTGTACTGTAACACTTGAAATGTATTTGCTTGCAATTGTAAGTCGCCCTGGATAAGGGCGTCTGCTAAGAAATAAATAATAATAATAATAATTTAGGCCATAGGTATCAAACTAAATTAGCAGCATGCATGCTGCAGAGGGGGCGGCATTAACACATCAGTGAATTGAATGAGATCGGAGATACCAGGCTATAATAATATGGATATGGATTGAATTTAATGAGATCGGAGATACCAGGCTATAATAATATGGATATGGATTGAATTTAATGAGATCGGAGATACCAGGCTATAATAATATGGATATGGATTGAATTTAATGAGATCGGAGATACCAGGCTATAATAATATGGATATGGATTGAATTTAATGAGATCGGAGATACCAGGCTATAATAATATGGATATGGATTGAATTTAATGAGATCGGAGATACCCGGCTATAATAATATGGATATGGATTGAATTTAATGAGATCGGAGATACCCGGCTAGAATAATATGAATATGGATTGAATTTAATGAGATCGGAGATACCCGGCTATAATAATATGGATATGGATTGAATTTAATGAGATCGGAGATACCCGGCTAGAATAATATGAATATGGATTTGGTTCCCACGTAACCATTTTCTTCATCTTTAAATTGAACGAATAGAACCCCAGGCTGGTCGCTAAATGGTTTTATTAATTCTGTTAACCCTGCAATGGATCACCGCTCCCGGACCGGAGGGTTCCTGCACCTATTCTGTGCCCTTATGCAGTACCCAGGCTTGCAAGGAAACTCAGCGAAGCTTCAATTGCTTGTATTGAAAATAAGTTTTAAAAAAAAGAAAAGTTTTTTTGTAAAGGAATTTCTCACCCAAAAAAATAAAATGAAAAATACATCTTTCAGATGTTAAAGCCGATATCAATTCGCGAGCATGCGCACATTAAATGCAGAGTTTATGGATCCAATACTATTATTATTATTATTATTATTATTATTATTATTATTATTATTATTATTATTATTATTATTATTATTATTATTATTATTTATTTCTTAGCAGACGCCCTTGTCCAGGACGACTTACAGTTGTAAACAAAAACACATTTCAAGAATCACAGTACAAGTAATAATACAATTAAGAGCAAGATAAATACAATGACTTTGATTCTAGCAAGTACAAGTATAACAAAATACGATTCAACATCTAACATTGTCAGCTATTACCTTAATACAAGCTAACGATAAACTAACTAAACAAACAAAGACAATCATGAAGCGTCTTTATTTCAGTTCCAATTGTTTCTCTAAACCCATGTAGTAAATCTATGTGCACCGTACTGGTTAAAGGCGCAGTTAAGCGCAGCAGCCAGTAAAGCACTGATAAGCGCACTATTTCTAACTCTATAGCCTATACATGACAGAAGCACGTGTATAGACCATGCAGATCAAACCCAGGGTGATATTATGAACCCCAGACGCCAGAACGCTTCTTAACTTCATTTAAAATACTGTTTGTCCTATGTGCTTCTATGCAGTCAACGCATTGTATTGTCTTGTAATTTCATTCGTTTTCTTACGACTATACATGAATTACTACACATACTGCAGCAACCGATCATAATAAAATACAGAACAAAAACACGTCTATTTAATTATGACACCAACGCTGGGGGAGACCTCCTTCTGAAGATGAAAGCTGTACTGTGTTCAAAGACACACGCGCTCTTATCTCATTCATAAACATTAGGGACCCGCTTTCTAAGTCACGCGGTGGAAACTAGTTTATTATGAATTGTCTGGAGACGCGAGCCACATAAAGAATGATAAATAACTCTCGAGCGGAGCTCGAGGCTCGTGAAGTCATCAGAACAAACGCTTCTTGTTTTTTTTTTTGTTGTTGTTAGGGTGCATTTCTAGAAACGACAGCCTTTATCATTTAGAACCAAAACAGGATTTAAAAACATGTATATTCAGAGCGGATAATGTTTAACATAATGTTTGCTAACGAGTTTTTATTTATTTATTTATTTTATCACAACTTACGCGCAACAGTTTATATATGGAAATAAGGTTACGTGGTTTGTGGTTAAAAAAGGAAGTTCCACACCTGTGCGAATTACCTGTGGATCTAGTTGAACTAGCCCTAGCCACACCTGACATAAAAACTTTACACGGTCTGTAATGAATGATATGAATTCTTCAACTCGAGGTTCACATCTGTTTGTTGCATACAAAATAACTAAGGTTTATTTAATTATCCATTATTTCATGTAGACAACAGTTAAAATTTAGTAACAATAATTCTAATAGCATTTGAATTGGTATTCATTTGTAGTTTCCATGTTTTTACAGTTATGTGACTCGGGCTGTTGTGCTGTTGTTACGCGTGATGATGTGATTTATCTATTGAATGAATGAATGCCTCTAGCGGATATCTATCCATCCACTGGCACACTCTTGTAAATGATATGTAACATCTCAATGAGAGTTTCCAGCTAAACGTTTAAAGTGAAACAATTATACAAAATAATAAAGCAACAACAATGAAGAACACCAAGGTCTGGATTTCCGCATTTGATAAAATAAAAACCAACAATGCAATTTAAAATTTACAATCTAGAATCTGAAAGTGAACTTGATTATGGTTGATAATATTCTCATAACCATTTTCAAAATTCAATTCGTTTAAACAAATGCAAATAAATTAAAATAAAATAAACTAATGGCAGTGCGGTGGAAAATAATTTAAAATACGATTATTATTATTATTATTATTATTATTATTATTATTATTATTATTATTATTATTATTATTATTATTATTTTAAAATAAATATAATTTTTTGATCATGAAAAAAAGCATTTGCCAGGTGAAATTACTAAAAGGAAAGTAAAAGGAATTCTTTAAATGTACGTCATTTCATTTTGAAAATGATAAACAGCACTTATTGACAGATAGTAAACCTCACTATATTATCGTTGTCTTTTATGCAGTGAAGGCACATACGGTGGAGAGCAGGCGGGGCTCTCTGAAACAGGGGAGAATTGGACTTCCAGCGCAAACAATAACTTCCAGGTAATACACCAATGAGCTGCTTTAGTACCCGGGCGGATGTTTAATTGATTTCAATGAAGTAGCTAGGAACATGGCTTGATTTGTCCATTCCTGCTTTAGAGACTTCACAGACCTGAAGAAACACCTGTCGAATGAAAAAAATGAGACGTCTGTCTTTTATGGAAGGCCACCCGGATTAAAAACGCATTATTTAGTACACGTTTTAAATATATAGTACACTTTTATATATTTGGACCAATCAGAATACACAAATTACTACATGTTATAAATATATAGTTGCTGGTCATTTTACAGCAGTACCAGCATAGGGGCTGGTCATTTTACAGCAGTACCTAGGTAGAGGCTGGTCATTTTACAGCAGTACCTAGGTAGGGGCTGGTCATTTTACAGCAGTACCTAGGTAGGGGCTGGTCATTTTACAGCAGTACCCATGTAGGGGCTGGTCATTTTACAGCAGTAGTAATTGATAAACTGAAAATTTGCTATTTTGAGCTATATATGAATCAGTACTTGGAAATTCTGGCCAGTGATTGGTTAAAACCTCATCACAGGAGCAAAAATAGATTGAACTATTGCCCTAACATCCTTACACCATCGGGCAATAGTCTCCCTCTGACATGTGATTGGTTCACATCACTATCATTCCAGCCCCTTTTCAAAGGAACGCCCTTCACTTCCACTCCTAACAACAAGAGAAAATGGCTGAATGAACAAACTGCTGAACAGAGATTCTGTGATTTAACAGGAAATGAATTACAAAACATACTGCAAAAGAAAGATGCTCCAAACACTACAATGGTGATTAAAACATCACTGTCACTGTTTTCAGACTTTCTGAAATTTAAACAAAATTCAGCTTGATGATGTAAACAAATATGGCCAAGATCTAAATTGTATTATGCAGCAGTCAGCAAGCCAGACGGAGAGCTGGAAGCCAAAAAGCCTGCGGCTTCGGGCATTGCAGCCCCCTGTCGGAGGCATTTGATGTTGTTAACAGGCGACTGAAGAATCTGACTGAATTGAAGGAGTTTTTTGTTTTAGCCTAAATGAAATCCAAACAAAGCCAAACTTATTTGTATTCAGTTCTCATGACAAAACATTGTCAGCGTGTTTCCTCTTTGGCGTTTCATCATTAATATTGTGCCAGACCCGCATATCTCTTTGAACAGAAAGTGAACCTTAGTAAGACATGACACATCTGATTTAGGAAAAGAAGCTTTATCCAGACTCATTGAACGTGCTCTGTGTTTACAGGGAGAGGGACCTTGCTTTATCCAGACTCATTGAAAGTGCTCTGTGTTTACAGGGAGAGGGACCTTGCTTTATCAAGACTCATTGAAAGTGCTCTGTGTTTACAGGGAGAGGGACCTTGCTTTATCCAGACTCATTGAAAGTGCTCTGTGTTTACAGGGAGAGGGACCTTGCTTTATCCAGACTCATTGAAAGTGCTCTACTGTAGGATGAATTCACTGCTAAATTAATTCCTGTGAGTTCAAATGGAATCACTACTATTCCTGTGGTGTTCTACCTGATATTCATCATGCACCTGTGGCCATTAGCAGTTATCTTCATAGCTAGAAAATGCAGGAACTACAAAACCTGTTGGAAATCACATGCTGCTCCTATGAAATCCTACTGCATTCTGTTGAAATCTGCATGCATTTATATCTCTCATACCCTCCCCTCTTAAATCTGTTTTTGCAACATTAACAGAGGTTTATTTTTCTTTCAAAGAAAATGGTAAAAAAAAGGTCATTCAGTATTCAAAATCACTGGTCCCTAAACTAAACAACACAATTCAAGGTCTTTCGAGTTGTTTGTTTCTCGTGAACTCTGAATTTCTCCTCAGAAAAAAAAACAACTTCATAAAACTAAGGCTGGTAAATCCTTTGAAGAGAAAGCCAGGCGAACAGCATTGAACCCCTGAAACAAGCCCCATCATTTCAACACTTACTGCATGCTGTGAAAGCTCCCATTAGGAACTCCCCCTCCCCCTCCCCCAGGGTACGGGGTGAGTTCACAAACATGTTGAAATCGTTGACCTGGATTTACCTGAGCCGTGACAGGTTATAAGGGTTTCTGACCTTTTAAATGCTTGCCTTGACTCCCAGCCAATTGAATGAACTCTGTCAATGAAGGCTGGTGCACACATAGCTGGACCTCCCCCTTGCTTGTGAGGATGCAAACACTGACACACTGGCGCCAGCTTGCACAGAAAAGCAAAGTCATGTAAATACTACTCTGTTAACATATCAGAAAGAGAGCAGGTTACAAAGTCTTGGCACTTCTTATCACTTCTAAAAAGCAGGCAAGGTCACCGATATTGTTTGATCAAAAAACAGATGCTTATGTAACACTAAGGAGCTACAGTTCAGCTGCTATATGCTTTGGCATCACAATCATAAATGGCTGTTTCTTTCTTTTCTTGAACACAGAACACAGATACAGGCATAACTATCTATAGAGATAAAGCACTATCTCTCCAAGGGCACAGTGCTGGAGCTAGCAAAAGGGTTAATTAAATGGGCAGATTGCAGTGCACAGTAATACAGATTAATAAAATACTACTTTAGAAAGACTAAAAGAACATTTTATTGAGCGACAGACATTTCCACTACAAGTCCTTCTTGGTGTCTCATCCAGTCAAGCTGAGTTAAGTGTAAGTTAAGTTTTCGTTTCGTGTTTTTAAATTCAGCACTTTGGAGTGTTTCATAGTAACAGATGAATGTAATTCTTCTGTGAAACAGACCACTGCAGGAAGTCTAAGGTCCAGTATTGCCGTGGAATGAATGGCTAATGCTGCTGTAAATCACATCCAGAACAGCACTGTAATATAAGTGCTAGCTGGGAAGCAATAGAAAAGAAAGTCGAGGAATGTTATTCTTTTGTTGACGAAGCAAACCCTACCCAGGCATTTTGTGGGAGACTTATACAAGTTCCCTAGAGTAAAAACATATTGTTTTTATTTGCCATTTCTTTGTAACATTACTGTGATCTCAGGCTGTATATAAATTTGACATTTCAGTTCCGTGCCACACAGACATGACACTATTATAAATGAATAATACAAACATGGGAAAACTGCAGCATTAGTGAGCAAGCCTAGCATGGTAAAGGCTGTGTCTCTGGGGTGTGTAGAGACGGTTCAGCAGGGAATCTGTGGAAGGGCTGTTCTACAAGCTGCTTGCTAATTCCTGAAAGAAACTGAACTGTAGACGCTATAATTGATGAAAGAAGAGCATTTTATTTACAATACTGCATCCTCACATTCACTCAGTCCAGCCTCCTGCTCCCCTGCCGAGCCCACATGAGCCAATCAGCAAGCAGCTACATTTCAATCACATGCCTGCTGCAATTGAAGGTGACAAGATGAGCCCTTTATTTTAATATGACATATCCAACAGTAAGCAGAACAGGTCTGGTGTCACAGTTAAAGAGATATCCTCTAATCAGATATTATATAAAACCATGAAACAACAGAAACAACTATGAAAATAGTTTCAACAATAAATTTATAATATAGAATATAGCTTAGCAAATATTTAAAGCAAACTGAATCCAACTCAGAATCAAGACAACAGGATTTAAATGCATGCAATCTGAAAGGTTCATGGAGGGGGCCTATCATACACGCCTCGGCTGAAAATTGTTTTTTAACATTTCAAGGAGCAAAGACTGCCCTTATGCCACTCATTTGATTCTCCATCTGCTGATTGTGTCTCTGCATCATTTGCTGCTTAAAGCTCAGAAAGTAGGGGAAGTAAGAAAATCGCTAGCTATTTCACTAGATTTCTACACCATGGGTAACTGTAACTGTAACTAACTGTAACTGTAACTGCAGACTGGCCACAGTCTTAGACAAACACACACAAGTCCCAGTACTTTACTGTTCACAGAATAAAGACGACAGGAGCAACAGCTCATAGCACAACCACACTATGGCATGCCAAATGATAGAGATATCTCATATTCATGTAGGCTTATAGATATCTTCAAATATTTAAGATCTCTCTAAATGGCTTCCTGTCTATTTAAAGATATCTCAAATTAATTTTAAGCTATCTGGAAATAACTTCCTGTTCATTCAGAGATATCTCTAAATTGGCAGGAAGTCCATTCAAAACATGAAGCATTTTCACAGGAAGTCATTTAGAGATATCTTGAAATTACTTCCTATTCATTTTTAGATATCTTAAAATGATATACAGATAGCTCTAAATGAACAGGAAGCCATTTTGAGATAGGTTCAAATAATTTACAGATATCAGTAAATTAATTTAAGATATCTCTATTTCATTTTTAGATATATTTAAAATGCTGTATTTGCAGATATCTCAAATTCATTTAATGATATCTGCAAATGATTTACAGATATCTCTAAATATTTCAAGATATCTTAAAATATGGCTTGCCATATGTAGCTGAGAGCCCTTCCTACCACACACTGTTCAAAGAAACTGACCAATACAATCATGGCATTGAAGTTCACATTAATCACAGATGGAGCTGCAATTACTGTTTCAAAACAGAGTTGAGATTAGTTGGAACGGAAGCTTTTACGAGGAACAAAACCCTTGATGGTTTAACAGCCCTACATCCCCCGTAATGCAGAAAGAGCTTAACAGGTCACTTTGCAGTTCACGGGCTTCACTATAAATCACGCTAATACAGAAAGACCATTCAGTGATCCACTATTAATATCTATATAGGGCATGTGCTTAGCGGGAATAAAGGAAATTGTAACAGCTTCAACACTTACGCTTTGCGTGTTCAGCAGAACGAGTTTAAAGACCGTATCTGGAAGGCGTGGATCCCATCCGCTCCAGCTGTTACCCTCAAGTAATCTGTGTGTGTGACGTTCTTACACCCCAGGAAACACAGATTCATTACCCTCAAGTAATCTGTGTGTGTGACGTTCTTACACCCCAGGAAACACAGATTCATTACCCTCAAGTAATCTGTGTGTGTGACGTTCTTACACCCCAGGAAACACAGATTCATTACCCTCAAGTAATCTGTGTGTGTGACATTCTTACACCCCAGGAAACAGATTCATTACCCTCAAGTAGTCTGTGTGTGTGACGTTCTTACACCCCAGGAAACACAGATTCATTACCCTCAAGTAATCTGTGTGTGTGACATTCTTACACCCCAGGAAACAGATTCATTACCCTCAAGTAGTCTGTGTGTGTGACGTTCTTACACCCCAGGAAACACAGATTCATTACCCTCAAGTAATCTGTGTGTGTGACGTTCTTACACCCCAGGAAACACAGATTCATTACCCTCAAGTAGTCTGTGTGTGTGACGTTCTTACACCCCAGGAAACACAGATTCATTACCCTCAAGTAATCTGTGTGTGTGACGTTCTTACACCCCAGGAAACACAGATTCATTACCCAAATTGTTAGGTTCAAGAAAACGGCACTGATTGTCACATCTCTTTTAATTTGATGGATTTGTTCTTTCTTTTTCTCAAATCCAGCTTGGACATGGCCCCATTGACCCACACCATTACCCGTGCTTATGAGATGGAATTGCATAACTAAAGAACTTTGTGACTTCCTTTAAGAGTAAACATCATTCTTTCATGGAATTCATAAGTGTTGTGCAATACACTGGCAAGGACACATCAGTGCAGTGATTTACAGCAGCATTAGCAGCTGCTATTATTGTAAGGAGGCTGCACACTGCTACAACAGATCTGTGGCTCCAAACCAGAGCCCATAACTCAAAGCCCTGTCTCAGACCCTGCATTTGCATTTGGTATAGTAAATCACACCTGGGGTTAGTCTGCTGTTTAGGACTAAACAGAACATAGACTGGTAATGTTACATAAATGCTTTGAAGGGATATATAGAGGATACTCGATGTAGTGGATTAGGCTGTCCAGTGTATGAGTGAGGCAGTCCAGTGTATGAGTGAGACAGTCCAGTGTATGAGTGAGGCAGAGTGAGGCAGTCCAGTGTATGAGTGAGACAGTCCAGTGTATGAGTGAGGCAGTCCAGTGTATGAGTGAGGCAGAGTGAGACAGTCCAGTGTATGAGTGAGGCAGTCCAGTGTATGAGTGAGGCAGAGTGAGGCAGTCCAGTGTATGAGTGAGGCAGTCCAGTGTATGAGTGAGGCAGTCCAGTGTATGAGTGAGGCAGAGTGAGACAGTCCAGTGTATGAGTGAGGCAGTCCAGTGTATGAGTGAGGCAGAGTGAGGCAGTCCAGTGTATGAGTGAGGCAGTCCAGTGTATGAGTGAGGCAGTCCAGTGTATGAGTGAGGCAGAGTGAGGCAGTCCAGTGTATGAGTGAGGCAGAGTGAGGCAGTCCAGTGTATACATAGTGAGAAAAAAACAGGTGATACATTGCATGGCCTATAGAGATTGGAGTCTGATGCTTTCAGTTAGACTGAACTGGCTTCAATCACTCTCTTCTTGGTTATGCAATTATATCTCATTATTCTTAGCGTTGGAATTTGCAGAACCGACACGTCTTATTTTTAGAAGTGCATCTGCTAGCTGTGAAAGCCAATTAAATACCACCACGTGACTTGAAATAACACAGGATTTCTTCACCTTCACACCTTGTTTCAGCCTGGCTTTGAGGCAGTGCCGCTAGAAAGTCTCCTTGTTTTTTATCCCTTCTGTGTAGTTTGCACATTACATTCAGGGACAGAGTGTACGTTATATTCTAAAATGACAACTATCCGTCCTCTATTCCCTGATGTAAAGCCAACCGCTTCTCTCCACCCTCCAAACCTTAATAGTACCGGTTACCAAATTACTGGGGACCACGACTCCTCTCAGCTATTTCTGGGCTGTAGAGTGTTGGCAGCTGGAGGAGAATGCTGTAAACGTATGAGATGTGAACGCCTCTTCTCGGAGGAGTAATAAATAACGTTCCTCGTTCAAGAAGCCTCCCCCCTCCCTCCAGCCTCGCGTGGTTAATAACAGACAATGTGCCTTGTGCCTCGAAGCTGAATTTATTTGCATTATTATTATTTCATTTTTTCCCTGACTCATCGTCACTTTGTCTATTTGCCTGAACTTACTCACATGTCAGCTGTTACTAAACTTTAGTGGATATAATTTACGAGCAGCTGCCCTGCCCGGGTCATGTGAAACTTGGCTGTGCAGAAAGGTTTGACTTGCATATTGAGAATGCTAAGAATGCCACTAGATGTGCTCTACGTGGTCAAGAACTAGACATGAGTGTGTTTGTGAACAAAAACATAGCCTACCAAGAATCAGGGATACAAAAACATAGCCTACCAAGAAACACAGATACAAAAACATAACCTACCAAATACCACAGATACAAAAACATAACCTACCAAATACCACAGATACAAAAACATAACCTACCAAATACCACAGATACAAAAACATAACCTACCAAATACCACAGATACAAAAACATAGCCTACCAAATACCACAGATACAAAAACATAGCCTACCAAATACCACAGATACAAAAACATAATCTACCAAATACCACAGATACAACAACATAGCCTACCAAGAACCAGGGATACAAAACAGAACATATATATTGCAGCATATAGTATCCCTTTCTATTAACCACAGTAACAGAGTCATCTATAGAGAGTAACATGGATCATCTTCTTGTAACAGTCCATGCCTGGTAGTTTTCACAGTTTTCGTTTTTTCAGCTTGCTGAATGTGTTGTAAATGTAATAAAAAACAAAACAAAACAATAACTTTCAGTCTCTTAATAACTCTTGAAATTACCAATGGCAACAGAGTCAGCTACTTCAAGACCAGTTAACCAGAAATGGTTTAAGTCCTGTCCCTGCTCGCTAATGATTGGTTAGCTGCGGGGGATGCTGATCTCTTATTGGTTAAATGCACCAAGGGACCTTCACTGATGCAGGAGAAAACTAGTGATGGGCCCTAATATGGATATTGGAAATATCATATTGCAATATCGTTCGCGATCAATAATAATGTTCATATTGCGATATCATTCGCTATCAATAATAATGTTCATATTGCGATATCATTCGCTATCAATAATAATGTTCATATTGCGATATCATTCGCTATCAATAATAATGTTCATATTGCGATATCATTCGCTATCAATAATAATGTTCATATTGCGATATCATTCGCTATCAATAATAATGTTCATATTGCGATATCGTTCGCTATCAATAATAATGTTCATATCGTGATATCATTCGCTATCAATAATAATTTTCATATCATGATATCATGGGACTAAAAAGAAAAATTCACGTACGCTCACAGAGACATACTTTTTATTGTTAATGCTGCTAAAAATACAAATGCAGTAGAATCAAGTTTATTTATATTAAGATACAACAAACCCTAACCCTATCATGTCTCTGATCCCGTGGGCCTGACTCTATCAAGTCGTTTAGAAACAACTACAAAATGCAAAGGCAAAAACCACCCTGCTGCCAAAGACTGAAGGGTCAAGCTCTCTATTGATTCATTTTCATGATCGTTTAAACAACTGAGGAACAGAGGAAGAAAAAGGGACATTAATCGTTTTTTACTGCAGTGTTCTGTTTTTTGGATAAAAAGGATTTCAAGTCACGGTATGAAAAAGCACCTTTGTTTAACTTTTGTCTTATTTTCTGAAGGGCATTGGAGGATCAAAGACCCCTAACTGCGTTCCATAAAGAAGCAAGCTGTGTGGCTGATTTCTGGGTGCAAGGGCTCCCATGCCTGCCCCTCCAGAGGGGACCCTTACTGGAGAAGGCTGAGCATTAACAGGGAGCTCGGGGAAGGACACAGCACTTCTAGCTTTACAGGCTGGTTGAGTTTAGTTATGCAGTCCAAAACCATGTATGCCCTAATTGGCAGTGCACTTGCATGGTATCCTAGCATCCTACCCCCCTTGGTGCTCCATGACAGCAGCATTTGCAATCTCAAAGTGTTTGTATGCGGTTAGTCTGCACTAATTCATAACCCACCAGTTTAGCCAGAGAGGTTATTTGGGGGAGCTGCATTTCAGAGCTAAGCTGCACCAGCTCCTTTTCTTGTTCCCGGTGCACCAAATCCTGTGCTGAAATAAAGAGCAGCTTTGAAGGTTATCCAAGCTCCCCAGCAGGGTAGACCAGAGCTTTTTCATACCTCAAGCACAATATGGATTGGAAAATAGAGGATCCCCTCTGAGAGGGAACAATGTTATTGACTGGAGGCTGCGGCTGGCAGCCTGGGAGGGGCGCAGTCAGATTCAGTGCACATATGTAGATGGGAAAACTGGAAACACAAGTAAGTGACGTCAGAACGGGGGATGATCGGAGCCTGGGGGGACAGACGGGGGCTAAACACAGAGCCGATGAGCTTACTAAACAGTGTCAACAAAGGTCTACTAATAGTCATGACATGGTGTGATGAATCTGCGCTCGGGGGTCGCTGCGCGGGGTCCTTGGAGGTCGTCCATCAGCGGGAGGTTTGGCTGCAGGTTCGATGAGAGGCCACAAACACACAGACATGCAGCGTTTCAGGTAATCCAGCTTAAGAGTTTTATTATATCTCACAAGTTATCATAGCTGGGTTCCCTTCTGTAGCAGTATCAATCCTATACACATATAGGCATTGGGCAAACTGCCTCTACATCGATAACATAATGGAGCAACGGAGCAACACAGCACACATCCTCCTCTTACACCAAACTCGCTCTCTCTCTCCTCTCATTAGAACCTTGCGTGACCTTTAGTCTCTCGCATGGGACGCTGTCCTGTCTCAAGCCCGATTCGCACAGGACTAAAAATCACCAGATAAACAGATGGCCTTGGACTTCTTACCGATATTGATGAAATGCAGTCCTGTGCAAATCATCCACTTGTTTTTATCCCTGATCATATTCTTGGAAGTCCTCCAATTTTTTTTACAGCACAGCGGGACCTCGTGTAAAATTTCAAACTCAGGTGTCCTGTGTCTTTTTAGTCCTGTACAAATCGACCATGTCAGTGTTATGTTAGAACTGATATAAGCATTTCTGGGGTATTCACCTCAAAGCAATACACGCAGCAAGACAAGACAAAAACTAAAGAAGACTCATAAACAAAAGAAGAGTCTTGAGCAAAAGAAGTGCCTGTAAATGTTCAGAGGAACATTTAGAGGCACAGCTACATTACCCTTGAATTGTCATCCTTCAACACATAGGAGATAATGAAAGACGGCATGAAACGCTTTGAAAATAACATGGAATGGATGACATGGTTCAAGCCTGTGTTATAAATGAACCCTTTCTTTCCTATTAGGAGCCTGGGAGCTCCACGAGACAAAGCCAGCGTGACTACCATCTCACAGCTGTTAGAGAATATGCCTTTCTGATACCTCACACGCTCCAAGAAACTAAAAAGAAGCATCAAAGCTTGTTTCAGTACACAGAGCCAGCTTTGACCAAACCGCTATGCGTGCTATCAGCCATCTTGAAAAGAGCGATATACAGAACGTGAACTCTTTTTTTAATGACAATTGCATTTTATTTTTCATTTTAAAACTGTTTTTTTTATTTGTAACCATTTTTTTTGTTGGTTCAATAAACACCTATGATCAGACACATCAATTATACTCCAGAAGTAGTACATTAGTTAGCTTCAGACACCTAATGCTACATTTTCCTGTGCAAATCGTAACATTACAGAATAAAACACGTTTCCCTAACAGTGCAGAACGAGCCTTCATTGCACGGCACAGTTTCCATTTCTGAAGCATTTATGTATTTTTCTGTGATAGGAAGATGAAAAACCCTGCTGCTTCCTTCAATGTCTCTTTTCAAGCATGTTTGATGACTCCCTGTTCTTCACTGTATATTTGCCTGGCCTGCTGTCATTGTGTTCTTTCTGTATTTAAATAGACCCTCCCCCTTTGATATCTGCTGATAAAGGTTATTGAGATCTCTCTGCTTACCTTTCTTTGCTGAAGGATTGCTGTTGCTGAAGCTCACTCACTGTTGGCTTCTAACCTGTAAACGGTGCTGGATGGATTCTTGGCACAGCAGCAGGTTCATCTGAGGACACGAGCAGAACTGGAAAAACAGCCAATGCTTCCAGCATACTTATGAGCGTGGCAACGCTCCAGGACTCAGAGCTGATAGTTTATCAGCAAGACAAGCACTACAGAAAGGGTTACAGCAGAGCCTGAGGCTGACTCCTTCTCTTAACATTCCTCCTCCTGAAGACTTGTATATATACGGAAACCCATACAGACATACAGACATATACAGTACATACAGATATATATATATATATATATATATATATATATATATATATATATATATATATATATATATATATATATATATATATATATATATATATATATATATATATATATATATATATATATATATATATAGATAGATAGATAGATAGATAGATAGATAGATAGATAGATAGAGAGATAGATAGAGAGATAGATAGATAGATAGATAGATAGACACACACAGGGTGATTAGAAAGTAATCTGTATATATGTATATAAGTAGTCTGTAGTCTATATATATATAACATTCTATTCTGACAAAATAATGACATCATCCACAGAATTCCTGTCTATTCTGGCAGCACACAGGAAGTCAAGATCGTTGTGCACATGCAGAAGCATTGAGACGCCATGAAGTCATGGATCAGGGCATGTCTTGATCTGAAGGGAGCAGGGAAAAGGCTGCTCAGCAGTTTTGTAGGACACCTGAACTCACCCAATGCTGAAGCCAAATGATTACCAGCTTTGGCTCCAAAATCTTCTTTTTGGCTGTTTTGGAGCCAAAAACATTTATGGATTAAGTCCAACGTGTGTTTGTGTCTGATTGGAGCCAGCCTGCTACTCCTTGTTATGATTTGTTAAAAAAAAACAAAAAAAACATGAATACTGGTTAGAAATTGTTGATTGTTGTACTCCACGTATATATGAGAGCGCGAGAGAAACAGGGTAACACTTACAGCTTGTCTCTAATTACTGTGTATTTACATCCTAGTCACTTAATAAATACATGTGTGCTTACCCATAATTACAGTGCATATAACACCTTACAAGCCCATGTTGAAAATATATCATCTCTTTAGACATTTCCCGAACCAAATCACCATTTAGAAACAAATAATTAGCACAAAAGGAGTTAGTCTTAATGAGCATTGACTGTGTATAGCAGAGATGGCCAAACCTGACCCTACAAGCCACATACATTTCCACATGGCCGAGAGCCGCACGACACACACTGTAAAACATGACGTGTGTGCGAGCAAGACATTTTAAACACTAGCATTGTTTTAAACATGTTTTTAATTGTCTTGTATGACTGCTGTGTGTATTAAATACTTGTGAGAGCTCTGTGGATGACAGATGCACTGTATTTATTTTGAGAGGGATTACAGTTCCTGCTTATGACGAGACGTAAGAGATGTAAATATAATATTCATTTTAGACATGTATATAACATTTAAACATGTCTAGTGCCAACACTCCAAGTTTATAAAAAGATTCATTCATCTGAATTAGGACGTTTGGCACGAGTGATATTCCATGCCATACAAAACTTGTTTGAGTCGATGTTTGAGGAGCATCTGCATCAGCTTGTTTCTCCTCAGGTCTGATCCAGGAGGACATTCAGATTCAAATTTGTTGTGGTTTGAGGTTGCATGCCTTGTACAGACTACAGACAGCGTGTAAGCGATGTGTTGCAGATGAGACACAGAGGTTTACCGCTGTTTTCAGTGCAAGCAAACTCTTCCTCCCATTCGGAGTTAAAGCCTCATACTTTCGTCTATTACTCGTGGAGGGTTGCTCAATGCAATTGTCTCCATGAAACTAATGAGCACTTCATTCAAAATTATGAAATTTTCTTTCAACTGCACACCCGGCTTTCACTTGAGGTGCACTAGCGCTGTCGAAAGTCATAAAGTGACGAAATATCCCGGGAGCCTCACTGAACCTCCCGGGAGCCTCACTTGAACTTCCCGGGAGCCTCACTTGAACTTCCCGGGAGCCTCACTGAACTTCCCGGGAGTCTCACTGAACTTCCCGGGAGTCTCACTGAACTTCCCGGGAGCCTCACTGAACTTCCCGGGAGCCTCACTGAACTTCCCGGGAGTCTCACTTGAACTTCCCAGGAGTCTCACTTGAACTTCCCGGGAGTCTCACTGAACTTCCCGGGAGCCTCACTGAACTTCCCGGGAGTCTCACTGAACTTCCCGGGAGTCTCACTGAACTTCCCGGGAGCCTCACTGAACTTCCTGGGAGCCTCACTGAACTTCCCGGGAGTCTCACTTGAACTTCCCGGGAGCCTCACTGAACTTCCCGGGAGCCTCACTGAACTTCCCGGGAGCCTCACTGAACTTCCCGGGAGCCTCACTGAACTTCCCGGGAGTCTCACTGAACTTCCCGGGAGCCTCACTGAACTTCCCGGGAGCCTCACTGAACTTCCCGGGAGCCTAACTGAACCTCCCGGGAGCCTCACTTGAACTTCCCGGGAGCCTCACTTGAACTTCCCGGGAGTCTCACTGAATTTCCCGGGAGCCTCACTGAACTTCCCGGGAGCCTCACTGAACTTCCCGGGAGCCTCACTGAACTTCCCAGGAGCCTCACTGAACTTCCCGGGAGTCTCACTGAACTTCCCGGGAGCCTCACTGAACTTCCCGGGAGCCTCACTGAACTTCCTGGGAGCCTCACTGAACTTCCCGGGAGCCTCACTGAACTTCCCGGGAGCCTCACTGAACTTCCCGGGAGTCTCACTGAACTTCCCGGGAGTCTCACTGAACTTCCCGGGAGTCTCACTGAACTTCCCGGGAGCCTCACTGAACTTCCTGGGAGCCTCACTGAACTTCCCGGGAGTCTCACTTGAACTTCCCGGGAGTCTCACTTGAACTTCCCGGGAGTCTCACTTGAACTTCCCGGGAGTCTCACTGAACTTCCCGGGAGCCTCACTGAACTTCCCGGGAGCCTCACTGAACTTCCCGGGAGCCTCACTGAACTTCCCGGGAGCCTCACTTGAACTTCCCGGGAGTCTCACTTGAACTTCCTGGGAGCCGCGTGTGGCTCACGAGCCGTGGTTTGGCCATCTCTGGTATATCCAAATATATAGACATGAGTGTTCCTTCCAGGGAACTTCTAAAAATACATTGGCAAAAACAAATCTCTGCTTTACAAACTCTTTTGTTTATGATTCTGAGCCAATTCTTCTTTTTCCTAGAAATAATAATAAAAAGCCCTACGTTGACCAAGCTCGTAACAGTTCAGACCATGGAGAAAACTCATGTTAGACTTTCCATCTGGGTTCAATTACCGGATTACTGAACGTTTACTGAGAACTTTGCAGGAACGTGTTGCTGGAGTGCCTCCAATGTCGGCAAGTCAGCTTGAATAGAGCTAGCTCTAATAATGCACTCTCAGATTCAACTGCTTATTGTCAAGAACCAGTGATGGAAACATCGCAAGCACTTGAATCCATCTCCTTTACTCCTCCTCATATGATTGAAGTTCTTCCACCTTAATCACACACATAATAAATAAATAGCAGTAGGGCGAGGACTCCAATTCCTTCAATCCATCAATCTTTCTTTCTTTTTTTTCTTTCTTTTTTCTTTCTTTTAAACTAGTGTAAGAGTAAGATATGATTAGAGCAAAAGTATAAAATTAAAAACAATAACGTTCACATTTTTTATTAAAACATAAGAACACAAGAAAGTTTACAACCAAGAGCTCCGGTTCCTAGTATCTGATTGATCTCAAGCTCCAGTCAGCCCATCAGCGCTGGTCCGGTTCCTAGTATCTGATTGATCTCAAGCTCCATTCAGCCCATCAGCGCTGGTCCAGTTCCTAGTATCTGATTGATCTCAAGCTCCGTTCAGCCCATCAGTGCTGGTCCGGTTCCTAGAATCATATGTGGAATGACTGTGTTACTACAGGTTAATAACTCTGTAGTAGGAGACACTTCATGTAAAGTGTCCCAGACTCATGCTTGCATTTTTAAAAAATAAAAGCACATTTGTAATGTTACAAACGCCACTTTCATATTTTTAAATGATACACAGTTTTACAGAGTGCAGCATATACACAGGCTAATGAAAACATCAAACACATTCTCACTGGATTCTCTTTACAGCCGGAACAGCAAGTTTACTGCACTGTCACCTGTATTAAAAATCATTAGAAAGCAAGGCTAGACAAAACAATACATATTGAAACACTGAGGAAGCTGACACAAAGCTTCATGCCTCCAATGGGAACGCAGTATTATTTCATGTAGGTGCAGGGAAGTCATGCGAACGGCAGGTACGTCAGAGGGAACCAAAACAAGCGCATTATCTCATCTTCATTACATACGGGGCTCTTATTTTGAACTCTGCAGTGCTTTTAACTTAATTAAATATAATGTCTCCCATGTAAATATGACAATGTGAGCCTTATGTTTGTTACAGGCTAAGCTTACATAACAGATGACCCGATAGTGCAGTCAGGGTGCAGGTATATGGCTAACACATTAGTTACACTGTAGTTACCATTTCGTCAAGTGTTTTGCACACAGCTCTGCGATGGAGAGTACTGGAATTCCACACGTCAGCCATGTGTATTTGCAAGTTTATTTTACACATCAGAATCTTGTTGCACATTCATAACAAATACAAATAAAACTGTTGTAAGTACAGGCCTTATTGATTTTATAATGACTCTCATTATGCTCTACATTACAGACAGCACATTGTTTCCGAGAGGGGGTCCCTGAGATTAACGCTGCAGTATCATGGCATGCAGTGCAAGGTAACCCCTGGGTTAAGCAATGTGCTTTTTGAAAGGCCGTTGTACAGCATGAGTGGGCAGCAGATGCCAGAGCTGCCCTTCTCTCTGCCGATGACTCACCGATGCTAGTGGGAGCTTCGAGGACACTGAGTGATGGAAATCTTTAAGATGCTAAAGGTTTCCCTTCCCTTGGAGCTACAACGCAATCGGTGCTTGATGATGCCATAAAGCCTGTGAGTTCTGCATGATCTGAGGGTTACTGTAAGGTCAAAATTGTTTTTTTTTAAACTTTTTTTTCCTTGGAGCCAACTGCCTCCTACACAGCGATTTGAAACGTATTAACTTCAAAGGTTACGCTTGTTTGTGGATCAAGTTCTGAAGAAGACGTATGGAATGAAAAACAAGATTCTCATCAAAAGCAGTTACACCCGAGTCTCAACACTGCAGCAGAGCAACGCTGTTTCTGGTGAAATACCTTTTAATAGCTGAAAATGTTTCTCAAACACACTACCTTCCGGGATTCTTCTTTTTCTTCGGGTGAAAAGTGAAAACCGAAAGGTAAAGAAAGTTTCTCTGAAAATTAAAAAACAACAGCAAAATATATTCAGAAGCAACTGTTGTGATCTGAAAGGCCAGATTCAGTTGTGACAGAGAGTGTGTTTTCCTAAACTAACTCTTTTCCTTTTTCTGATTGATGAAAGCACCTTTGTGGTCTCAAAAGCGAATGCATTTTAAAATACGTATTCAGCTGAACAATTCAACTCTACCACCACCAAACAATGAAAACCCCTTTGTTGTACTTCTTGCATGGGTCAAGGCAAGCTTCCGGGACTAAGGGACTGCTGTGATTGGATACGTGTCCTCAGATTTCTGAATCATTTGAAAGCCCCCAGGTGGACCAGAGATAAAGTCAATGTTGTCCTGGAGATGATTATATAAAGTTCTGGGGGGGGGGGGTTGAAACCACGTCCTCGCCACTCCCCTGGGGGTGTGTCCTACACGTCACATGACACACACTGACCCTTTCCTCTGATGGGGACTAGGCTCACCCTTCTCGTAAGTGACCCAGCATGGCTCATCCGCTCTGTAGAGGGTTAAACTGGATTCTCTCTCCAGTTACAAAGCTAGCTGTGGAGCTGTGGTTTCAGACAGTCTCTGCAGTTACGCAGTGCTTTGCCAAAATAAATCAATAAAATAATTTGAACATCTTTAATCATTTAATAGTATGATTTAGGACATCTGTACTAAAAAATACTATTTAAAGAAATTTAAAGATACAGTAAGCCAAGTCCACCCACAAGAGAATTTACTGAGAGCATTCCTTTGTGAATCTGGGGGCTGGCAGGAGAATTCAGAGAGAACACTGGAGTGCCACCTAAGTGCGTTGAGGTATTATCTACTGAGAAAGGGCAATCAACCCTAAACCTAACCCTAACCCTAACCCTAACCCCAATCCCAACGATAACCATAACCATAACCCTGGCCTTAACCCTAACATGAACCTCAACCCTAACCCTAACTCCAATCCCAACCATAACCTTAACCCTAACCCTAACCCACGCCCTAGCCCTAATCCTAACCCTAACCCCAACCCTAACCCTAACCAAAACCCTTGTCTTAACCTCAACCCTGACCCCAACCTTATGTCACATTTCCATCGGTTTCTGTACCGTAGCTTTTAGTAAAAGGTAAAAGTTGATTTTAAATAATAGTCCTGTTGAGTTTGGCTATTTCACTGTATGAAGGGATAATGGGATTAAAGCTGCTTACCATTTCTTTACCTTTGATTAGCAATGGCATCTGTGTTATGTTGCTATAATTAAAATCATAAAAACCCTTTTTTATTTTCAGCCAAATAAGTATCTTAGTGAAAGCTTGACATGCCTCAGATGATCTACCATGGCTTAAACCAAATAAGCCAGACTCCAAATGTTTTCAGTTTCTTACAATGAGGGCTTTCTTTACAGGAAATAAGAAAGCTTTGAATTCTGAGTGCTCTCTCCTTAGGTGACCTCTCAAAAAACAATCACTATTCATACCACTCATTTCAATCTGCAGCAAACTCTGCACAGATGTAATGGGATTTAGTAGAAAGAACCCAGACTGAAATCTGCTTCTAAAAATAGTCCACACTGTTAAGAAGCCCACAGGATTAACTGCAACTAGGCAGTGGAAAGCAATTAATTTCTTAAAAATAGGGGTCCTTCAGAACACAGGTAACAAATCCCTTCATGAAAGAAAACTCACCCTTCTTCCCTAACCTGATGCACTCACCTCGCCTGCCCCCTGTATGCAACCCCTGTTGTAATGGCTTGGTATCTCTGCCCAATTGAATTGAACAGAGAAGCAAGGGCTGGATGTGAACCGCTCATCTCCTGGCGGTGCGTCTTGCAATTCAACTAAACCACCTCATACTGATGTCATGAACTCCTCAGCCATGGAGAGGAGATCCATTCCGTCATGTGAAATCAATAATACCAGTTCAACTAAACCACCTCATACTGATGTCATGAACTCCTCAGCCATGAGGAGGAGATCCATCACGTCATGTGAAATCAGTAATACCAGTTCAACTAAACCACCTCATACTGATGTCATGAACTCCTCAGCCATGAGGAGGAGATCCATCACGTCATGTGAAATCAGTAATACCAGTTCAACTGAACCACAACATACTGATGTCATGAACTCCTCAGCCATGGAGAGGCGATCCATTCCGTCATGTGAAATCAGTAATACCAGTTCAACTAAACCACCTCATACTGATGTCATGAACTCCTCAGCCATGGAGAGGAGATCCATTCCGTCATGTGAAATCAATAATACCAGTTCAACTAAACCACCTCATACTGATGTCATGAACTCCTCAGCCATGAGGAGGAGATCCATCACGTCATGTGAAATCCGTAATACCAGTTCAACTAAACCACCTCATACTGATGTCATGAACTCCTCAGCCATGGAGAGGAGATCCATCACGTCATGTGAAATCAGTAATACCAGTTCAACTGAACCACAACATACTGATGTCATGAACTCCTCAGCCATGGAGAGGCGATCCATTCCGTCATGTGAAATCAGTAATACCAGTTCAACTAAACCACCTCATACTGATGTCATGAACTCCTCAGCCATTTCAGCTTAAATGTAATCTTCTGTTTAGCTCAGAGAGGTTATATTGTGTTTGTAAATATGCAAAAAAAAGGATTTATTGCTTTAGTTTTTTTTTTTTTTTTTGGCCCTTGGTTGGCTAATCGCTCCCTGGCGCTGAAAGAAAGAATGAATGTGATAAGATACGAGGCTGGGATCGAAGTCCTTTGATAGTACTGGAGGCCGGAAGAGGCTGGAACAACAAACAGGACAGGAGTTGTGAAAAAAGAAGGTGTTTCCAGTTTCGTGCTGTGGTTGGTCTGTAGCTCTGTGTGTATCTTTGATATCTACAGTGAAGTGCCTTGGAATCGTTTATGATGAAAGACTCTACATAAGGGTTAAATACATGAAATTGATCTTGTGACCTTTGGATCAGTGCAGGACAATAGTATTTAAAGTGCCCTTTATCTTATCTGCTCTTATCAATGTGATGTCAAAATAATATATCACACCCTGTACTAGAACACCAGTGACAGGTCTGGAATTGGTTTGTTTGTATTGAGTCCTCTCCTTGATTGCTGTCCTGTCCACCTGCTGCACCACAATTCATTTAACCCTTTAAGGACTGGAATCGTGTTAACATGATCATTCTGAAGTGGGCTTCTGGGACCTCGATCGTGTAAACACGATAAAAAACACACTTCGTTTTGATGACTTACAGGGCCACCATACTTTACAGTACAAGCTTGAAACCATACCATTGGATAGGGGAGGGCTTGAATTTCACTTCCCGATAGTTTTTTTGTGTGTGACGTCACTGAGAGGGGCATTTAGTGTCTAAAAGGGGGAGAATGTTTTGGCAGCGTGGAGGGAAAAGACATCACAGCCTGCTTCAGAGAAACTTGTTTAGAGGCCAGAAAGACAGGGAAAAAACGCTGTAGACACAGTTATATTAGAACATTGATTATGTCTCATGTGTTTTAATATATTATGTCATTGCAATCATTCAGGAGAAACAATGTCTTGTAATTTGTCCAAACATCAATATTTTTCAACAAAACTTTCAGGAAGTATTTTAAGATCCCTTGGGTCAGAGAATAACACGTTTTTATACATGTATCTCTAAGAAGAATGCATAACAATAAAAAATACTATAACATTTAAAAAATAATAATAATATTGTGTTAAAAAAAAGCAAAACGTTTGTGTGGTTTCTGAAGTACTTTATAAAGTTCCACAGAGTGCTCTGAAAAAAAGGACACCATTTCCAAGATGCTACTGTAAAAAATACAGAATTGTTATTTTAATGAATTTTTATAAGAAAAGCGTCAAATACAGCCAAAAAACGGCTGGTCCTGGGGGAACATCCCACTGAAAAACACCTGGTCCTGGAGGAACATCCCACTGAAAAACGCCTGGTCCTGGAGGAACATCCCACTGAAAAACACCTGGTAGTGGAGGAACATCCCACTGAAAAACACCTGGTCCTGGAGGAACATCCCACTGAAAAGCCCCTGGTCCTGGAGGAACATCCCACTGAAAAGCGCCTGGTCCTGGAGGAACATCCCACTGAAAAACACCTGGTCCCGGAGGAACATCCCACTGAAAAACCCCTGGTCCTGGAGGAACATCCCACTGAAAAACGCCTGGTCCTGCAGGAACATCCCACTGAAAAACACCTGGTCCTGGAGGAACATCCCACTGAAAAACACCTGGTCCTGGAGGAACATCCCACTGAAAAACACCTGGTCCTGGAGGAACATCCCACTGAAAAACACCTGGTCCTGGAGGAACATCCCACTGAAAAACACCTGGTCCTGGAGGAACATCCCACTGAAAAACCCCTGGTCCTGGAGGAACATCCCACTGAAAAACACCTGGTCCTGGAGGAACATCCCACTGAAAAACCCCTGGTCCTGGAGGAACATCCCACTGAAAAACACCTGGTAGTGGAGGAACATTCCACTGAAAAACACCTGGTCCTGGAGGAACATCCCACTGAAAAACACCTGGTCCTGGAGGAACATTCCACTGAAAAAACCCTGGTCCTGGAGGAACATCTCACTGAAAAACACCTGGTCCTGGGAAGCATCCCACTGAAAAACGCTTGGTCTTGAAATGGTTAAGCCTTTCTTAGAAGTTGTCTTCCAGGAAGCTTGATAGGACTGGCTGTCTAGATCCTCGATGGTATCCCTTAATCCCACAGGCATGTGTTATGAGTGGCATTTCACATGATCTCATTGGGCTGAACTCAGTAAACCAGGGGTCAAAGGAGGATGAACAGATACACTTTTGAACTGCTTATGAAACACGTTGAAACAGGAGCTCCACTTTACTCAGTGTTATAGAGATGAAAACCAACAACACTTGATGTGATTGATGTTGTTTAGTCTTAATTGCAATTCAACAGAAATACATGCAATTTAAGATTCTCTGGCATACCAACCAACTATCACGGACTATTGGGATCCCCCCAAAAAAGGGGGATAGATTTAATTTGTGGATTCTACATAATGTGCTGCCATAAAACTCCAGCAAAATACACTGCCCTGGTCTGAAAGTGTGCCAGATTGATAAGAAAATATTCACATTGGAACTGGATACAGCTATTAGGCCCAGCCTTGCATGCCCATATTTACCACTCAGTTTCCCCTGGGTGGCATCGAATTGCTTCTTGAATTATTCCAATAAGAGTGTGTTTCAAACCTCAAGGGTCGCTCAGGTGAAATATTAAACCCTGGTAACACTTTACCTGAAGTGTCTCTAATTACTGAAGTTACATAGTAAATAAACACATCATTATAATGTTATTATGCAAAGTTACAATGTACTTAATGTGGACATTGTTTGCATGCTAGAACCCTAAACCTATCCCCTAACCCTTCTGCTTTGCCATGATTGTAGCTGAATAGTTGCACTCATCTCTCACACAGCTTATGCTCAGTAGCTCTAGCCTGTTAAACTCTTATAATATTATACTAGGCCTGCCCGCGGGCCCGACATTCTCGAGAGAATATCTCCGGAAACAATAATAGAGGAAACAGCCATCCCCACATTCAATGTATATCTATGGGTTCAGTACTGTAACAGCCATCCATTTCCCAAGCACAGCAGGGAATCAGTACTTGTCAATACAGGACTTGAACAGCTCCCTACTGGCTCACAGTGGACAGAAATCATACTGCCAGCTGGCAAATACCATTTCTGGGACTTTTTTGTTTTTTGTTTTACTAAAATGTATATAAGAACATAAGAAAGAACATAAGAAAGTTTCCAAACGAGAGGAGGCCATTCAGCTCATGTTGCTCGTTTGGTTGTTAGTAGCTTATTGATCCCAGAATCTCATCAAGCAGCTTCTTGAAGGATCCCAGGGTGTCAGCTTCAACAACATTACTGGGGAGTTGGTTCCAGACCCTCACAAGTCTCTGTGTAAAAAAGTGCCTCCTAGTTATGTTTATTTTTTATAAAGTTTGTGTCAAGGTTTTGTATGCCATAACTTTTTTGTTGTTTGTCTGTTTCTTACCAAATTTGGTTCTATGTTCAGAAACAATAAAAGTTTCATTTTGTAGTGTCATTTTGTCCTTGAGGTCCTTTGTTCTCAGTGAGTAACAAAATAAATGAGACTTTTTTTGTGATGCGTTTTTGTTTGGGCGGTAGTTTTTGGTATATATATCAATAACTGTGTGTTTATCACAATTTTGTGTTCTTTCATTTGATGTGTGTTACATGCTTGTAATCCTTATAGAACAGGAGTTAGCAGGGATACAATACAAATAGGCAAAAAAGGCAAAATCAGGCTTGAGTTTAAGGGGCTAGAAGATCGCCTGACATGTCACATTAACAAACACATTTGCATACCCTCTTATTTGCATTCTCTAATTTGTGTAATTGGTTTTTAATTAAATACTCTGCAGTCCACAAAAACAAAATGTACAGTGCTTTTGATCCAAAAGGAAATGTAAGCTGATACCCGATGTGATTCTGCCTCTGTAAAGTTTCAGCTGTATGAGTGCTGCCAAGAAAGAGTTCCAGACAATTGAACACCATTAAAAACAAAAGCAGAAAAACAACAACATAAAAAAACCCATGAACATTAAAAACTCATGTGTGAAAAAACTGAGCTTGAGTGTGCTCTGTTTGTGTGTGTCTCAGAAAGCAGAGAACTTTCAGATCATGTGATGGAGTTTGATGGGTTTCATTTATAAGAGTGTAAACCTCTGTGCCCTCACAGAAAACTGCCCTCAACGCTTAGGAATTTGGATTTGTACATAGAGCAATCATTTTTGCAGTCTCAGACGTAGTTGTTGAATATCTCTGAAACTGCATTCAACCTGTATTTCTACAATGTAAAAGCTTGGGACATTATGAGGATTGTCAAGAGGAATTTAAAAAAGGAATTGTTTTTATTTGGAAGTCTTTCATTTAGAAGGGACTTCAAGCAACCCCTTCCTAAAGAACACTACAAAGCGACTGCCGAAGATTTAGTAAAATTCGGCTGTGATTAAGAACATAAGAACATAAACATATTTACGAACAAGGAGAGGCCATTCGACCCGTCTAAGCTCACCTGGTTCTGAGTAGCTGGTTTTAATTGGGGTCAGGAGAGGTAGTCAGCACTATTCAACAATCCTGTCACTGAGAAATAAAAAGACTAGACTGTACATAGAGAAATATATACCCCATGGTTTTATTAGGCTTGAAATGGTGTTTAAAAAGAAGGGGTTTATTGGGCTCAAATCGTACCCGTTATACATTTAGTTTTTTTTTGTTCTTGTGCTGTAAAATTCTATTAACCCATTAAGTAAAAAATACATTTTTCTTTGAAAAAACACAAGCTGTATTTATTATTTATTTATTCACATTTATATATACACCTTCCATCACATGGACCCCAAGGCACTTCACACAAAGTAAAAAATCAATCCATACAAAAATGTTACGTATTGCAGCAAAGATTTGAGTACCACTTTACATGAAGTGTCTCTAATTACTGTGTATTTACACATCATTACAATGTGGAAATATGTATAGTTACAGTGTACTTAATGTGTACAATTTTTTACATGATATATGTAAGCACACAATTGGATCAGAAAAAAGGTTAGGGTTAGGGTTAGGGTTAGGATTATAAAGATTTACATGAACTATATATATATATCTGTTTGATTGTGGAGTTTTGTGGACCATGTTTTGAATGTATTAGAAAGGTAGGATATGCAACGGCATTTGATCGCAGTCTGTTTTCAGTCCCACCATCTTGAAGCTGCAGGTGCTTTGTTTCCTCACACTGTACAGTCCTCTATGTATTACAGTTGTGTACATGTCTTCGGTCTGGCAGCCCTGCAGCCCACTTTTTCAGGTCCGTTCTCATGCATCCTGCTGCTATTCCAAGGCAGTAAACGCTGATCCAGGCCCTTACCATTATCTGCACATAACATTCCTGTAATAAATACGTACATAGCGTGTAAACACAATGTTTCACCTGGTGCTTATTAACAGTCATCTGAGGTCAAAAACGCAATCAACTTGAATGTCAAGGCTACTGTTTCCCAACACTGGTATGGAAGCTGTTTTAGAATCTGAGAGAGAGCGAAGTACAGGCATGCTTATGGTAAACAAGAATGTAACAATTTATGGAATTCCTGCTGGCTGAAGGAACCCATCGCTGAACCCAATGGTATACTATTAGTTAAGCCTTGATAACACAAAGTGCCCTTCAGTGTGTTTTCCTGTTTGAGAACAAGCACGCTGTGTTGTAAGGACAGCTTGTTTCTGTTAATGAACGTGGTGATTTAAAGCTACTGGCTTTTGTTGTTTTCTTCATTTTTTTGTCATGTCATCTTGTTTCATTAAAAAAAAAATATCCACCAATGGATAACCTGTTTTTCCTTGATCAGCAATTAGATTTTTCATCATCAGAACAGGACCATGTTGTTGATTGGGATATAAGAAGAACAGGACAGGATTGCAACATATTCCATCAGTAGAAAATAATGTTTGGGAAAACAACATACTTTGGGGAATTATTAATAGTTGGTGACAAATTAACAACCCATTTCACAATTCTTGCTGACTAACATTTTGCAGCGCGTCAAGTTTCGGAGCCAGAGGTAAACTTTAGTCTATAAGTATGCTCACTGCTATGAAAAGGGGAAGTCTGCAATATTCTGTGGGATAAACATGGAACACACCTGGAGTTAATGACTGGATAAGCACATTTCACATGTGAAGTGTCAGAAACATGACGTGCTGCAGTGCTCTGAAACAAAGAGTGGATTGGGTACATTCCTCACACTCTGCAAGTGTGAACATTTAAAAGGAGGAAATGTTGACTCATGGTATTATAGATAAGGGTAGACCCTCTGCATACTTCATTACCCTGCAAACCCAAAAGATAACAGTTTAAAAACACTTAAGAGCCCTCAAGTTCAACGTGTGGTGCAACAGTTAAAGAAAAGGGCTTGTAACCAGGTGGTCCCCAGTTCAAATCCCCACTCACTCACTGTGTGACCCTGAGCAAGTCATTTAACCTCCTTGTGCGCCGTCTTTTGGGTGAGATGTTGCTGTAAGTGACTCTGCAGCTGATGCATAGTGCACACACCCTCTGTAAGTAACCTTGGATAAAAGCATCTGCTAAATAAACAAATAATAATTCTGAATAGTTTATAGTTCTGTAGCATTAAGTTGGTGTTGATGACATTGTTTAAATAGAATACCCTCCAAACGTTCATTTAAGATGCTGCCCACGACCAGTTTTGTTTTATTTGTGTGCCTGTTTTTTTTTTTTTTATCCAAGTTTGCTAAAAGAAAATGTCATATACATTTTTTTTTTACTAAAGATTCTTGGAAAGTTTTTTTTTGTCGGAGGACAACGCAGCCCTGGGCAGCTTTCAGGCAAGCTGGCAAGCCCGCAGGCGCCCGGCTAGACCACAGGGGTCGCTAGTGCGTACTGAGCCAAGGACACCCTGGCCGACAGAGCCCTCCCTCCCACTGAGCGGCGCTAGGCCAATTGTGCACCGCCCCCTAAGAGCTCCCGTCCTTGGTCGGCAAAGGAATAACCTGGACTCGAACCAGCGACATCCAGGCTATAGGGTGCATCCTGCACTCAACGCGGAGCGTCTTTACTGGATGCGCCACTCGGGAGCCCCAAAGTTGTTTTTTTTTTAATAGTAGATTTATGTTTCTAG
>CM060269.1:440000-480000 GCA_030684275.1 Acipenser oxyrinchus oxyrinchus
GCAAAAAATACAAACAAACACGAAGAACTAAACTAAATATTGAAAAGTGTGCTCATTGTTTAGGGTGCAGTTAAAAAGCCAAAAAGAACAGTAATCCAGACCATTTAAAGTATATTCAAAGCTGTGTATGGAGTTGGGTAGGTGCCTAATATAGTCCTCATTCATCTCATTGAAGGCTTCATTATAAAGGGCATTTCTACAGCTCACACTGCAGTTCCTGATGAACAGAGTCCTTCAGTTTGTTTAGAACAGGATTTTCAACAGGAATAGACACAGACCGCTATTAGGAAAGCATGTTAAAAGCACATATTCAAGCACGCAGACTGACCGTTGTGGGTTAGATCATTTGTTGAAGAAGGATATATTAGCACTGATATTAAGACAGAAATGGCACTGAAACCAAACAAAAACATTTAGCAAATTGGGCACAAAAGTCAGGCAAATGTAACTAAAATCAATTAAAAAGAAATTTGAAGCGTTTCTTCCACATATCCTGGTCCTTCTTATCTCAACAATAGAGCTACATGAGGAGCTCAACAATAGAGCTACATGAGGAGCTCAACAATAGAGCTACATGAGGAGCGTAGCCTCCCACTGATTTGCCAAGGGAAACATTCCTGTCATAATGAATGGAATGCTTTGGATTTACCTAAAGAAAGCAGTGCCTGTCCTCAGCTGAACCCTGGTGATGCAGCCATTAGGCAGATGGGGACCAGACATCCTGCTAGTCTGTGTTCACTGAAGTCATTAGAGGGCACAGCTCCCAGCACCTGGCTGGGATTTTATTCTGAGCGAGTCACTGCACTCACACGGTCTGTGTGTTTGCCACAGGTGACTTGCAGAATATTTCCTCAAGTCAGACGCTAAGGTTTTGAGACACATGGCTGATTTATAATAGGCGCCAGAGCAAAGAAAATAAGATTGTCAGAGCGTTTGCAGTTATTATGTGAGAAGGTATTCATAAATCCCATTGATGTCTAAATGAATTCTCTTGCTGGGATTCATTATAAGGCAGTATCTGTGCTCATTACAGACCGGCTATGGGTCCAGCATTCATTTGCTAATGTTTTCTCCAAATTATAATTATAATCACAATCTTTTGATCTTGTTCTGAAATAAACATGCTTGTTTTCTTGTTCCCTGTTTCCTTGGTGATAAAGTCTTCTGTCCCATGTGCGTCATCATTTTTTGCAGCTTCCTCTGATAAAGAAACACAGACTCATCTGTTGTTTGTGCTGCTGCAAATTGTGTCTCTCAGTTCTATATGAGGCAGGGCATGATGTCACAAGGGGCGGGGTTTGGTGGCTCTGACTCCAGCAATGACCAGTGCTCCTTGGTCAGAGTCCATCAACTGGGCATGCTGCTTCAAGAATTATTGTTTTAAGCCAATTACTGTAAACATCTAAGAGCGAGGGATTGTTGTCTATAGGGAATCTACTGTAATTGCTGTAAACCAGTGTTAGGGTTTATATACCAACTGGGGATCCAGTAAGAAAGCAATTCAAATGGGTTACAAATGCTGGAAGCGAATGTTTTTGCATGAGTTTCATCTCTGACATTCAGACCCTTCATGTACTGAATTGCTGCATATTAATGCCAGGCAAACGCATTGCCGGACAGCCACTGTAACCAGAAAACCAGTCAGTGCTCCCCCTCCCAGAAGGGTTCATAAATTCAAACCTTCTGTACTTTGGATTTGCAGATTTACTTTGAATGCAATACCTACAGTAACAGGCTAATTGTATACAGTTGTATCCAGACTGGATGTTTGGTGGAATAAAAAAAGAACAATGCATTCTCACACCTTCCTCTAGTGAGCTGGAGCAGAATATTGAATTGTGTTGAGAAATACAGACGAGAAGGTTTGAAGACAGCACCCTGTCTGTTCGGTGTTTGTTTTTAGTGTTATAAGCTCGGTGTGTTTGTTTAGGAAACGGGTGGATGAGTTTATTGGGCAGATGCACAGTATAATCATAAGAAAAGCACAGGAAAACTGCTAAATTACAGAGGTAAACTTTTCTAAGGGCACTAATAGATGACAGGCACAGTCATCTGGGTGTCTATCCACAAGCACACCGCTGGAGTGATTCAGCTCAAACGTCAAGCTGTGTTCTGTTTATAATCTCACACAATAGGCTGTTAAGGTAATACTGACCATGGTGCAGAGTTAGAATGAGCTCCTCGCAGTCCTCTGAGCTGTGTGCAGCCCCTCTGTCTCTTTTCAAGACAGTCGTTACTGTTCTGCTATTTTAACGCACATGATTGTGCATCACTAATCACACAGAGTATTCACAGGAACCTGGGTAGCTGGAGTGCACACTGTTTACTGGACGCCTGCGTTCGCAAGTCAAGCCTTTATTTTGTTTTTTGTAGTTGGCTGAGTATCTTGTTTTTCACATAAGAATTTTTTTGATGGAGTGTTTTAAAGTTGTATTAAGAGTAACAAAGACCGTGAAAGTGCTCTTAATCACTTAAATCTCCTGGAGCTGCAAAACAAAAAGCTAAAACAAAAAACAACTGTGTGTAAAGTTGTGAGCAGAGATATCCAGGCAGGAATATCTGTATGGTGGTATAACATGGGGAATACTCCAGAGTCAAAGCTGTGCCAAGTATGTTTCCTATTTATAAAACCCATTCTTTAGAGCTAAATAGATTTGAATTATACCCTGGGGCACCAGTGCAGTTTAACTCAGGTCAGAGCGGCTAAGCACTTTAACAACAAGAGCAAATAATCCCAGGATTGGTGGGAGGCCATGGTCCCAGGCAAGGCTTGGATTTATTACAATCTATCCACAACTTCAACATTTTCATGCTATTGTTACTGATGCATTTAATAACAACAAGATGAGAAGGGAGCACATCTGTTTGTAATCATGTTGTTGACTAGTTGCTGTAGACTGATTGTGAAAAATGATTAGACAATTCTGAAAACAACATGCACTCGTTATTTTACATGCACTTCCATAGTTATTAACACGAGCATTTTACAGTAACACTTTACATCAAGTGTATTTACACTGTAGTTACTTGGTAAATACATGTGTACATGAGCCTGCGTTTTTTTTTTATCAGAGGAAGCTGCAAGAACTATGATGTGCATGAGACAGGAGACTTTGTCACCAAGGAAATGGGAAAAAAACCAAACAGGTTTAGTTACTATGTTATTATGCATAGTTACAATGTACTTAACATGTAAATCTCTTTGCATGATATATGTAAGTACACAATTGTATCAAAAAAGGGTTAGGGTTACGGTTAGAGTTACAGTTAGGGATGGGTTTGGATTATATCGTGCGAAACGATGTACACATTAAGTACATTGTAACTATGCATAATAACACTGTAATTGTGTGTAAGCACACATGTATTTACTACTGTAAGTAACTACAATGCAAACACACAACGCACATAGTTCAAGGCAAATCATGTAAAGTGTTTCCCATTTTCCATGGTTCCTCTCCTGCCACAGTGACATCACCAGGATGTTAAAAACGGGACCAATTGTAATTGCCGTTGTCATGGGGGTCATGAGTTTGATCCCTGGACAGAACTGTCCAGCCAGGAATCTTGTCTAAAGTGGAGGGGACTGTACTGTGCAACATGTTGTCTTTTTTATGGATGGTGGATAGTTCCCACTTAGTTCTACTATGCCCAAACGTTTAAAACGGATTACAGCTTAATAGCATCTTGAATTCAGCAGCAAACACAGCTGTCAGGGTGTCTTAAGAACGCTGTGGTCAAACGAAAGCAGCTTCTGCTGTTATCCTGTAGAGGAGAAGCTGGTTTGTTTACAGGACACTGCTTCATGCAATCCGCTTGGAATGACTTGGGAAAAGGGGCACCTATGAAATGGCTGCTTTTAGATATTTAAGAAGTTTAAAGAAAAATCTTTCAAAAGAAAGTCTATAGCTCTTGAAACCCCTTTTGCAAAACAGCCCCCTGAACTCCTGCCCCTTGTTCCTATTTATAGGTGGACTCAAGATTTTAACGAGACAGAATTTGAATTGCTTCTATAATGAAAGTATCACAATGCCTTCAATGGGATTGGCATGTCATGTTTACAAAATAAAAAGCCCATTGTACAACTGCCAATTCAGCTAACAACCAATTGAAAACATAATGATGCTCTGGAGTTGAGTGTTGAGATGAGGTCCCAGCTCAAGAACAATATGCTTGCTTTACAGTGTGTATTCCATTGCTTTACAGGGGGTATTCCATTGCTTTACAGTGTGTATTCCATTGCTTTACAGTGTGTATTCCATTGCTTTACAGTGTGTATTCCATTGCTTTACAGGGGGTATTCCATTGCTTTACAGTGTGTATTCCATTGCTTTACAGGGGGTATTCCATTGCTTTACAGTGTGTATTCCATTGCTTTACAGTGGGTATTCCATTGCTTTACAGTGGGTATTCCATTGCTTTACAGTGTGTATTCCATTGCTTTACAGGGGGTATTCCATTGCTTTACAGTGTGTATTCCATTGCTTTACAGGGGGTATTCCATTGCTTTACAGGGGGTATTCCATTGCTTTACAGTGTGTATTCCATTGCTTTACAGTGGGTATTCCATTGCTTTACAGTGGGTATTCCATTGCTTTACAGTGTGTATTCCATTGCTTTACAGGGGGTATTCCATTGCTTTACAGTGTGTATTCCATTGCTTTACAGGGGGTATTCCATTGCTTTACAGTGTGTATTCCATTGCTTTACAGGGGGTATTCCATTGCTTTACAGGGGGTATTCCATTGCTTTACAGGGGATATTCCATTGCTTCACAGGGGGTATTCCATTGCTTTAGAAGAAGTGGCACTGAAATAAATCCTGCTATTTACCAGTCACATTGCTCCCTGCATTCAGCATTACTTGTCTAGGTTTAATATAAGATGATTTGATTTAGGTGATGAGCTTCAAAGGAATTTGACGTACAAATGACTGAAATGCAGGGGAATCAAGAGAACACAGCGCTCATGCTGGGAAGTAATGTGAAAGGGTGATGGGAAGTGGGGGCAGTGCTATGACACAGTGTCACTTTCACTCAGAAACTCGTTGCATTTGCTTTTGTTTTATCAAAATCAATCTAGTTCTCACCGCTGTTCCTAACACAATCTTAGCTGATAAGAAGCATGCTAATTAAATTAGCTCTCAACATGGCTGCACATCGAAGTCCTCCAATTACTGAGTCCCAGTGCTATTGCTCTATGAACTCTGAAGGGGTTACGTAATCTAGGACATGGACAGGAAATCCAGTCAATCTAGGGCATGGACAGGCGGTCCAGTCAATCTCTACACTCCCTGTGAGAGCAACATTAGGCTGTGTTTTGCTGTTGAACGGACTGCAGTGTGACAGTGATTGTAAAATATATTGATATATCAGGTGACTTGTTTTTAAGAATGAGATTTGGAGGTTGAAATCCACCATATGTTAATAATTGAAGAACTTGTTTTTCATGAGCACTTAATGTTTCTTGGAGTTCCACGTGGATGCCAAACAAGACTCTCTGGTGGGTCTGTAATATACTGTGCTATATTGTTTTTGCCATTTACAAACCTCAGTGTCTGCAAGAGTCTGTGTTATATTCATGCAGGTTTTCATGTCTAGGTTGACTCAGTGCAACTGCAGCCAACACTGATTTATGTTGGCAAAGCTTTTTCTCTAGGCCATTGTAATCGCACATTAGGAACACAGTGAATACTGCAGGTTATATCAACCTGACATGTGCATGGTAGGCAGCAAGAGGACTTGTTTCATTTCTTTACCTTTCGAACCCTGACCGTGGTCCCATTACAGTTTGCTATTGCACTTCAAGTCAATGCGAAGAGCAAGCGGTTCAGTTAGTGTACAGCGGACTGCATGGAGCACGGAGTCGAATGAAACTAAGCTGCTGTTTAAAATCGGGCCAGTGGGGTCCAGCTCTTTAATTTGACCGCTTTGCCATTTCAAAAGTCTTTTCCCTTGACAGTGCCAGTCTTCATGTGCGCTCATGTGAAAGACACCCACAATATCATGTTTTACACTCATACCGGTGTGGTACAAATCAAAGGAGATTATGATGAGGTGAGACCGCACTTACAGTACTGTGCTCAATTCTGATCCCCTCAATACAAAAGGGACCTCTGTCCCAAGATTCTATATTTCAGTAAAACACAACGATTGGGCAGAACCAAACTGGCGATCGGGGCAAAATACAAAACATAATTGGTGACTCTTAAATGGGTGCTTTGAACGGTGCATTTGAAGGTATGTATGGAAATACACATCACTCAGCGATGAAATGGTTATTCTAGCCTTTGGAAGAGAAGGTACACAATGTGTTATTTACACCCGGTTCACGGTTTGCCTTGTCTGGCCACAACATCGCATTTCATTTTGAATTTAACGACTTTTCTTGATGAAAACTAATCCTCGTCTGTGAGGTTACTAGACGTCCTACACTTTTTCAACTCTGAGGACACCTGACTTTCAGTCCTGTGCAAATCATGCTATAGAAGTGTATTTTTACTATGTTATTATGCATAGTTACAATGTGCATAATGTGTGCATTTTCTTGCATGGTATAATCCTGATCCAAACCCTAACCCTAAACCTAAACCTAACCCAAACCTAACTCTAAACCTAACTCTCAACCTAACACTAACCTAACCCTAACCCAAACCCTAACCTAACCCTAACCCAAACCCTTAAGACTAACCCTTAAGAATCTCCTGACTCTCCAGACAGTTTGAGGCTTGTCATCTGTTTGACCTTCCCTTTGACATCACGCCTACCCAGCAGCAAATCTGATTGGTTGAGAATTGGTTCACAATAAGCTCCAGTATTGCACTTTTTATTCCCTTCCAGGCAGTTTCACTCTGGCACCGAAACAGTCAATGGATTGAGCTCAGTTGCATCTTTCAGGACATGGTGGTTCTTAGTCAGTCCCATTTTTATCAAGCTCTTGGCTCCAAGGTCTTTTGGAATGGAAGGCTTTGGCTTGTTGCACATCTTGGCCTGCAGTGCTATAAAGTGAAGTGGAGCTGCAGAACAAAACCAGAGCTTGAATGCAAAACTAAAGTGCTGAATGTTCCCCAGGTCACCCCAGGACTCTTGTAACAGTAAAAACAGCTTCTATCTGCTGTGTAAAAAAAAAGAAGGGTTTCACATTGTTTGACTGTTTTATGGTTGACATCTGTTGTTTACTGGCCTTTACTAGCAATGCACCTTGGCCCGCTTTTAATGTTATTGCAGATAGTAAGTGCACAGGGTTGTGTATAAGCAATACTGCAGTGTGAAGATACAGAGCTGGGCTGGGCAAGGGTGTTTGTTACCTGATAAGAGTCCTCACCTTGTCCCCTGGAGAGTGCAGACACAATGAAGTACAGGAGCTTTGTCACATTACAAAGCCCTCTGCCAGCTGGCACCCTTGGGGGTACTCAGAGGCAGCAATTATTTCAAAATAAAACTCTTTTAAAAAACGCGGCTGGAGAAGCTTTTGTGAGTAAGGATATTTTTGTAAAGATCTCTGTAAGTGTTCCACTAAGACTCCGAAAACAAACACTGTTTTTCTCTAAACTCCTGGGCCATGGCTGGGTGAATTACTGGTCACTCAGCAACAGCAATTTATTTGAAAACAACACAAAAAAACCAGCCAATATTTCAAATATAGGTATTTTTTTCAACCGCAATATATTGCATGGATTTTTAGAAGTACAATACAGCTTCAGCCCTTCCATTGGGTTTCCTTGGTGGGTTTCCTATTTTTTTTTTTTAGTGGTTGAACCGTTTTGCAAAGAGATATTGTCATGGAAACCTATTATTTTCCAGATCTCCGTTTAGAAAGCTTTCAAAAGAGTCGCAGGAGAAGCAGAGTCATTATCTGGTATGTTTTCCTAACAACAGAACAGATTTTCAATCAATTCCTTTTTTTAAGGCCCCAGCTATGGGAAAAGGGAAATGTCTTGTATAAGTTAATGTGCTCCAAAATTCAGTCTTGAATGATCTTTTATTTATTTATTCTCTCTCTCTCTCTCTCTCTCTCTCTCTCTCTCTCTCTCTCTCTCTCTCTCTGTCTCTCTCTCTCTCTGTCTCTTAGTATGGCCACCTTTGGCATCAATAACCGCTGGCATCTTTTTGGCACTGTGTCTGTGTGCATTCTCAAGATCCCTGGTGTCATATGATTCCAGTTTTCTTGAAGTTGTATCCACAGACTTTTGAACAGTTGGTACTTTTGTCAAGCATAAAGTCCAATAAACTACAGAAGCAATGGGGTGATCTAATAAATGTGCACACTACTGCATATATACATCCAAATATGCAAAACCATGACAAGCTGATTTAAAAAATCCGTAAACAAGGCTCGAATTCATTAGGGATGCTTTTTAAAACTAGATAAGTTGTTCCAAGCACTCAATAGAATGCATACAAAGAGAATATCTTATACAGTAGATTGAGGTTTCAGTTTCCTATGAACTTAATGTCATGGAATCTCACCGTCACCTGCCTGCTTATAGCTCTGTCATGGCTTTTGTCCTAATTGGAAGGGTTGGCCGCAGGATCCTATGAGTGATGTACTGTCCATGAGCTGTTACCAGACTGCTGGGTGGATTTGTGCTGCCTTCACTGTGCCCAGACTTGCAGGGCAGGCTGTTGATGCTGGCTGCACCTGGAGATCTCTTAGCCCAGCATGGGACTGACAAGCCAAACCACATATAAACAAGAGCTGTAAAGATTGCAACTTGATGAAGCACACCCACAGTGTCTTTGCTGTAGCGTGTGTGTGATATTGTATGACAGGTGCTATTAGTCTAATGATCACACCCTGAGAACTGAGTCAAACAGCTCTCATGTGGTGCCTGGATTGGACCCCCCTCTCAGAGTCACTCAGTCCCATCCTGCGCAGGATGGTGCATTGGGTAGGCCTGGTTAATCAAACCAAGGTGTTTTCAATTCACAACACAGGAGGATTTTCTGAGAGCAATCAGAGACGAACCAGGGCTTTGCAGGCTTACTGTCCTAAAGGCTGTTTTTTTCCCCTTTGTTTTGTTTAATTCAATAGATAGCAGAACAACTTCTTCAGTGTTTTATTTATTTTTGTACTTAGTGGTGCCGTTAGATTTTAATGAAAAGCATAACAGACCTACCTGATATATTTTTGAATCTCCACGGGGGGTGTAATGTCATTTCTGACAAAACATTCTTAAGACAGCTTTATAAAGCAGCCCACAACCATGGCTGTTAGGCAACTAACTGGAAACCGTTGTGAATTGTATAAGGCAGCAGTTCTGGACAGGAAAGGGTCTGCTTGGAATAGTTCCGCTCACCTGACGCTGCGTGCTTGCACAGAGCCATGCTGTGAAGAGCGGCTTGCTCCCTGAATCAGCGTAGTGTAATTTTTACCGTGGCAGCTAAAGCAAGTTCATGTGAGAACAAGCCGAAGCACCTGATTGGTGGCTGGAAAAAACACGAAACCGTAACCTTGAACCGAGGGAGCACTCTACTAGTCTGTTTGTTTATTTGATTTTTTTTTGCTGCCAATTCAGGCTAGTAACCTTTAACAAGGTATGTATGCACGAGTAAACTCTGCTTGTTTTGTGTGTGTTTACACTGGGTTATCTGGATGTTTGAGGTCAGGGCAACGAATTTAGTGTATGCCATAAAAACAAATGAGTTTGACATTAACGTGGCGGGGCACCTGAGGTGGACTGCAGCACATTCTTTATGAGTTATTTCTGTTCATACCTGAAGCATAACTTGTTAAATCCTATAGATCTACAGTAATTGGGCTTGCATTGTGGCTGTCAGAGTCTTTTTCAGATCAGTACACATTGGGCTAGTCAAAGCTCTTTTATTTAACAGCATGTAATCAAAGAAACTACACAGTGATATCGCAAAAGTCTACCGGAAGCCATACTAGTAGTACAATATTTCATGTTAGATTTCAAAAAGTCAGATTTTTCAATCTTTGTCAGTTTTTCGTTAAGTATATGGAAAACTACAAAGCGGTGTGTAATTCAATATGGTAATGTAACATTATTCAGCAGGTTTGACTGGACTTCATGAAGTAAAATGAGTTAATTCTATAGAGGGATGCAAAACTTTAGGACATAGCTGTACTCGTTATTTACACTCGTGATAGTCTCACTTACGTGTCAATTTTCCATTAATATGGAGGGTTTATTGTTATCACATGTTTATAAAAATAGATTTTGAGTAACGTCATTTTGGGTCAGCCAGTATCCGTGCGATCTTTTATCATGGTATTCGGGTGTGACAGGGTGACTTATGGCCAGGCAGGCATGCAGGACTCACACAAACACAACAGTGATGTTTGAAGCGCAGGATTGCACACTTCTTAATAAACCACAGTGCCCTTGTTAACAGGCGTGTGCGCCCCGTGACAGCAGAGCGATGAGAGAACCCCAGCTATCTCTCTCTCCACACGTTCCTGCTCTGAATGACTACAGCAGTCAATCTGCACTTTTCTGTGTGGCCAGGTTAAATAGGAATGCAATCATCCAATTCAGCCTGACCATATTCCACACAGAGGTTTTCATTCCCCTCCAATGAGGCCAGGCCTCCCATTCAAACAAAGCACATTTCTACATGTTTGGTTTGCCTTGGTTTGAAATGAATCTTCCTTGCAGGGATGAGTTTTTAACCCCACCCCTGCCAAAACCACACAAAACCATCAATGTGAAGCTTTTTTAGCTATGTATCAATGTAACACTAAGGCAAATCAATGCTTATGAAGAATGTTGCTTTGAATAATAAAGCAGATTTTGTAACATTATTTGATTTGGGGGGGTGGGGATCAGCCCCAGGAGGAATAAGAAACAACATTGTTTTATAAACCCATTTTTCAAAAACAACTGGTTTCCAAAAACAAGTTGAGTTTGACCTCTAAGTTTCCGTTGGGGATTCCTTCTTTTCTGATTAAGATCAAACAATCCCAGGTTTACCTACAGCACTCGAATAACAAGACGTGCAGCAATGTGTGTATTATGATTCCTCCAGTTAGATTTATAACAGTGTTTACTCCTTTTGAAATGAACCTCATGTGAACTGCGAAATGAAAAACACCTGGATATTTAAACACAGAGGCTTGCCAAGTGCCCTCAACGTTGCACACAGCAATTAATGGCCTTTTTAATGTTGTTTTTTCAAACTTGGCATCTCAGCTATGACTTCCACTACGCTACGTGCTGTAGTAGTGCAGAAGATTAAGCAATCTCAGCGCTTGGGAACACTCTGTGATTTTCAATCACATGACTCCTTTTTAGATGTTATTATGAAGTCTGTACTACAACACTGGATTCTTGCAAAAACCACAGATTGTAAAACAAAATACAAACCCCAAATAGTAGTACCTGCCAGCAGGCTGGGTTTGTGAGCGGTAGGGGACGGAGGCTACATGTGGGAGCAGTTTATAAGCTTTGTGAAGCTTTGAAACAGTCCTGAGTCCTGGGATAACTGGAAGGACAGCAGGGTTTGCATACAGTGTGATGAGCCACTTTCACTGAAGAGAAGCGGATGTGCTTAAAGGAGTGGGTTCTCTTTTTGTAAGGTGACTCAGTCATGTAAGCAGGAGCCCACCAGCATCACCATCTCATTTGAATAGCTCTCCTGGAATAGGAGACTGGGATTCCTGGGATTCTCCTACAATAAGGAACATTGTGTTGCTTGTATGACCCTTCCTTCTCAGCCTATGCCTGTGCACTATTACGCCTACACCTATTCAGCCTATGCACTAGTAGGGCAGCAGTGTGGAGTAGTGGTTAGGGCACTGGACTCTTGACTGGAGGGTCGTGGGTTGAATCCCAGGTGGGGGACACTACTGCTGTACCCTTGAGCAAGGTACTTTACCTAGATTGCTCCAGTAAAAACCCAATTGTATAAATAGGTAATTGTATGTAAAAATAATGTGTAAAAAAAAATAATGTAATTGTATGTAAAAATAATGTGATATCTTGTAACAATTGTAAGTCGCCCTGGATAAGGGCGTCTGCTAAGAAATAAATAATAATAATAATATGTTATTTCTGGAGCAGTTCTGTTCAAATGTTCCATGCATGGAGATACTTTGTGTCCCAGCTCATTATGTTCTTTCTTGCAGTGAGTTATTGATTAGGTTTTGATTTGGTTGTCTTTCCTGACACACTTCAGACCACACATCTGGATGTGATTGACTGTTTCACAGACTCCTGCTTTAAACAAAAGGATGCAGACATTCTGGTAAACATCCTATTCCTCTGCCAGCTTGCCATGCCTTCCCCTGTGTATACTCCCTTCATTAGAATGGGGTGATTGCTTTACTGTGTGCTTATATCTCATTTAAAAAAGTCAGTTTTATAAAATTGGACACGCAATTTATGGGGAGGTTTCCATGGCAACCACCACAGGTATGATTCAGGTCCTATTTTTTTGATTGTGATTGAATGGTAAAGAAGTTTTTGGCAGTGCTTAGATATGCTGTTTCTGATGCAGAGTTGCATATCCTAGGCAGTACCCAGGTGATATATTGGTGACTATGCTGTAGGAAAAGTCAATTGCACCATTCCCATACTTATCCAAACTAAATGAACACGTACCTCAACTGCCCCATGGTTCAGTCGGTACAGTACCAAGGACTATTGATTAGCTATGTGCCCTATTATAGTGCCAAGGCATCGAGGTAGCTCAGCTAAAGAATTCTTGACAATATATAAAGTGAGATTTTCAATTGGGAAATCCACTAATCAGAGTACAGTACAAAACAATTATCCTGGTGTAAACAAAGAGCTTTACTTAGCAGGTCCACTGAACCCTGACACGCTGCAACCTTGCAAAGCAGCCTATCAAAGGGAACAATTGTGCATTCAAAAACAAAGAAAGAATTACACTCTCTCTCTCTCTCTCTCTCTCTCTCTCTCTCTCTCTCTCTCTCTCTCTCTCTCTCTCTCTCTCTCTCTATATATGGTGTGGTTGCGTTGCAGTTCTGTGCAGTTTGTGTCCCAACCATTCATCCCCATCTCCACCTCTACACCTGAATCTCTCTATCTGACTGCTCACAGACACTTGTGGGCTATAGCTATCAATTCAAGGTGATTGGTATTGATGCTCAGTGTCCCTCGCGCATTGTTTTATATCAAACCGGACCCAAACTGGTTTCAAATCCATTGCAGTGCTATTATCGCAGTAATGCAGAAGAGGAGCACAGCAAGCTGCTTCTATCAAACCTGTTGGGGTCTCTTCTGCGGTTATACACCGAGATGCTCTTCTGTATAGCAGGATGCCTATTTAACCAGCAGAGCTCTGGAGCTTCACAGGAGCTTGTATAAGCACAGCCTGTTATTAAATAAGGAAAGACATGCTGTGTTTTATTACTGGGGAACAAAGGAGGCATTCACATTTCTGATACTAGTTTTTTTTTTTAAATTTGAGATCACAGCTATGAAACGTGATGTTTTTTAATGATCGAATGGGCTTCTATTTATAGTGACATTAATAATGCAGTTTGTTAATAGAGAGTGAGGTCTTTTTGAGTTCTTCAGTGGATAATTAGCCTCTTGAACAGATTTGCAAAGTGGTTGAAGAAGCTGATCTGTCTCCGACAGATTTAGCCTTCAAGTGGTTCAGCATTTTGCTTATTTGTTTTTGCAGATTAACTGAAAGGATTGTGAAGACACAATTGTTAATTGGATATATGCAATTTAAGGACCTTTTTAAAGTAAAAGGCACAATGCTGTGCCAAGCTGCTCTTCAGTCTGGGCACAAGGAATGCAGTCTATTATTATATATCCAGCATTGGAATGGCTGAGAGTCCTGGGTACAAGCCAACCCAACAATGAGTCAGTAACCTTGTACTTGAAACTCAGGAGCATCAATGGGAGTCAGCCTAGAACACAACATCCAGTTAAAAAGGGAGCAGAATAATTGTCTCTTGTACTGCATAGATATATTTCATTTGGCCAATATTAAATAAAAGGAAACTTTCAATTTGTGTTATTATTATTATTATTATTATTATTATTATTATTATTATTATTATTATTAAAAAGGGAACAGGAGATCTGAGGTGGTCTTTGAATGTTTTGTCTGAGTACCAGTTGGACAAAAATAGCTTCTCAAATCATAATGATGCTCAATAAAAACTGGTATGGAGCTTCTTTCTTCTGTTCTTTCTTTTGCATTCAAACTCATTCTGGTAAGACTCACGTTTAAGTGTTCTTTTGTTGTCTAAATTTAGCAACATCTCTGAAAATACATGCTGGGTGTCACTGGATGATTTCATGTCTGTTCAACCTGCTAATGGGGATTCTGTTTAATAATAACTCTAAAACTGTGAATGGTACACATGAAGAAATCATTAGCCGCTGTGTAACTGGAGACCACAAGACCAAAGCAGCCAGGTTCTGTGATGTCTGGACGTGTACAGCTATGAAGTCAGGTTCTGTGATGTCTGGACGTGTACAGCTATGAAGTCAGGTTCTGTGATGTCTGGACGTGTACAGCTATGAAGTCAGGTTCTGTGATGTCTGGACATGTACAGCTATGAAGTCAGGTTCTGTGATGTCTGGATGTGTACAGCTATGAAGTCAGGTTCTGTGATATCTGGACGTGTACAGCTATGAAGTCAGGTTCTGTGATGTCTGGACATGTACAGCCATGAATTCAAAACCACAATGCCAATTCCAAACATTCTTCTCATTTATTATGTTGGCAGGGCCTCGTTTAAAAGTTATAGGGAAATAAACCAATGCCCAAAACTTACGTAACAAAATCTGTTTTCACTTTTGTGGAGCGCAGCAGTTTTTATTACTGATTTACTACAAGAAAACAGATTGAGAGGATCCAGGGGGTGAGGAATGAGCACATAGCGGTTTGTTTAAAGCAGGGGGTCCCAGCCTGCTCCACGACAAGAGACCACCGTGCTCTTCAGGGAATTTCCACGTCCGGCACTGGAAACATATGTATTGCAAACTACTCTCTCTACACTTCTCTCATAAGAAATATTTGGGAATCTTCAGAATAGACCTATTTTCTCTTCCCCTCATTAAGTCATGTTGAAAATGCCCTCTCAGTTAAGTATCCCATTCTAAGGGGCATGAACTGGTGATACAGTATTAGCTACTGTATATTGCAGTATCAACTTTGGATGGCCTCACTCTTTATAAGTGTTTGTTTTGTTGTTTTTAAAGTCCTAGCATGAACTGAAGCGGTCTGAAAGAGTACAGGGTGAGCTGCAGCACAGTCAGGGATTCTTCAAACACAAGTGCAATTCTACACTCCTGCAACTGGAACAGTCTCTGGGTCACAGATTTGGAGAGATTCAGTGTCTTCACTCACAGGGTCTGTTATGGTCCTGCTTGGGTTGTTCACTGAACCACGCTGCCTTACAGAACTGAAGAAAATCAAATAGTTGTGTGATCTGTCTCAGACTAAACAAACTCCCAATGCAATGATTGTGTGTGCTCTCTGAAAATGCATTTTTAGTCATCTCCAATTCATAGTTATTGAAGAAAGAACTACAGCTGATGACAACTGCACACTCATTGTAAACAGTGAGTAGCTTTCCATTTCATTCTCTATGTTATCATTCCGATTGGTGGTTCCAATTCCATGTTGCTTTTGAAAAGCCTCCCTTTAAGAACTCAGGTTACTTCAAGCAAAGGGAATATGCTGTTGTGAAGGGGTACAGGGGTGCTAATTACATTTCACACGGGCTGGGATTCAACAGCCATATTTTGTTAACATGATTTACTGCCCAATGACTTACACTACTTCATTTTGACCCACTATTTTGCGATATGAAAAGGGTGTACAAGTAAGAAGAAGCCACAAGAGGCATTTTGCAGGGCTTATTTCTCTGCAGTATATCCAGTGGGTGCATGAAACAGATGCATCTTGTTGTAAGAATGGAGCAGCAGCACCGCTCATGTCGTTGAACGGACAGGTGCTGCCATCCACTGGAACAAAAGGGAACCAAATACCCAGAACAGTGAGAGCTTCGCTATTCTTCTCAGACTTTCATTATGTGCCAAGCAGGACACAGAAAATAAACATGTGCACAGGTCACAGAGATAAACACACATCGAACATGTGCACAGGTTACAGAGATAAACACACATTGAACATGTGCACAGGTTACAGAGATAAACACACATCGAACATGTGCACAGGTTACAGAGATAAACACACATTGAACATGTGCACAGGTTACAGAGATAAACACACATTGAACATGTGCACAGGTTACAGAGATAAACACACATCGAACATGTGCACAGGTTACAGAGATAAACACACATCGAACATGTGCACAGGTTACAGAGCTGCAGCTCTGCATTCAGTGCTTTTGAAAATGATATCAATGATGACCACGAGGTGACAGCAAACAGCTTTTACTCTGAACCCTTAACTGCTCCCTTTATTAACATGTATAGCCTCTGCACGTCTCCGTATTGCTCGCCCTTGTCCCAATCCTTGGAATACAGTTTATCCCACTGCTGTAAATCCATGCTGCATCTTCAATAACAGGGTCTGGTAGCCAGTGAAACAAGAGTCAATGAGTCCCAAGCAACGCAGCTGCTTTTCAATAACAAGGTCTGGTAGCCAGTGAAACGAGAGTCAATGTGTCCCAAGCAACGCAGCTGCATCTTCAATAACAGGGTCTGGTAGCCAGTGAAACGAGAGTCAATGTGTCCCAAGCAATGCAGCTGCTTTTCCAGATGGGTTACAAGTCCCTCGTGGATATGGCTTTAGTCTCTGCCATTTGAGTGAATTAGTGCTAGAAAGGGCCAGGTTTCTTGTGTGGACAGAGTCCGGCTATGCAGCTCTGCTACAGCGTCACTCCACAGTGGACCCATTCAGTGCTTTCTCACTGCACAATAGACTCGATTTACAACAGAGGCTGTTACAGTTCCACGCACTCTCTGTAATCAACGCTTACGTGACATTGCGTGAACACATTACACAAGGGTCTCAGTGAAGGCTGTAAAGGGTTCTATTCTCAGACTCCACAAACAAAGCGCAATGCTTTAATATGCTTCTCTGTCTTTCTCACTAAGGCTGGGGGTTACATCTGACTGTGCTAACTTGCACACAGTAATCCACTGACTCAGGCCAGTATTGGATTGTCCCATTAACGGTTGGCAATGGGTTTGAAAAAGCCCCTGCCAGGATTAAGTGTTTAGTGCAGGGTGCAGTTAAAATGCAGCGAAACAGATTTAGCCGAACAAGCACAGAAATTCCGTCTTTGATTAGAATGGTTAACATTTTTTTTTTCTTCTTTACGATTTAGTAAGAGTTTTTTGTTTTAGCAAACTTAACCTGCATTCCAATGATGGCGTGTTTTCTGCTAGTGGTTTTCCATCTCTTTTGAGAGCCCGCTGACCCCCCCCCCAGCCCCCTGTTGGTCTGCCCAGCTCAGCTCCAGCTCATCAGCACGTTCCTGCCCTACATTCTGTACAAAACAATATAATTCACTACCAGTAGATGGCAGCCCAGAGCTTTAGATCTGGAAATCCCTGATTCAGTTTACTTACCTCTCTGGAAACAGCATTACTGTCCAGTTGTCTAGTTTGTTGAAAACAGTCTTTGATTTAAATGCTGGTGGCTAATCAGTCCCTGATCAGTCAGCTGCTGTCTGGGACCCAGTAGGGGTGTGTGTGTGTCTGTCCATCCCTGTGTCCCTGTGCCCCTGCATGCCCCCTTGTGACCATTTCGTATGATTTCAATTCTCTAAAATTTAAAATAATAAAAAGCATTCCTATGGCAGATGAAAAATGAATTAACTTTTGAACACAAAACTATATTATCTGTACCTATTTCATGCACAAATCAACCAGGGACACTGGGAATTAGTATTGTTATTTGTTACACACATTTTCACAGCGCTCTGCTCATCACAAATCTGACAAGAGTTTAATCACTCCAGTGATACAGGTAATAAAACACACTTTATACTGTATCTCCTGAACAACCTTTTTTTTTATTTTGTAAAAAGACCAGGAGAATTGCACATCAATTTGAAACAGAAACTGATCAACAAAAACCCAATAATACTTGAAAAACGGTACTGTTTAAAGTTGAAACGTTTGATAACTAGATTCCATTGTATACTTCTAACATACTTTAGTGGTTTATAACCCATCCACTATAACAGGTTCTGCAGTAAGCTGCTGCATGTATATGAAAACAAGAGACAGAAATACTAAAGCACCACACTATGAATGAATATTCATAACATCTGTCTGACAAAATACACAAACACTGCAAACGGAGAGAATCCTGTTCCACGTTAGACTGAGCCTTCATACACTTGCCTTGGTACTGATGTTAGACCTTGATGAATCCAGATCAGGTCACATGAGTGGAAAGACCCCTGTGGAGATGAAGCCATCAGTCTCCATGAATGATAAGATCAGAGTAAGCTGCTCCTGTCTTCCCTGGCCACGAAGGACACATTATTACAATGAGATGTTCTTCAAAAACATGTTTGCAGTTTGAGAAAATATTGTTCCAACCTTGCTTGATATCATGGCATTTTATCTTCCTTGTTTTGACATAAAAAGTATAAACAGTATGGTTCCATTTTGAGGCTGAACTGAAGTAATGAAAGCTATTATTAAATAAAACTGCACAGCAAAAACTATTCTTGACTCGAATATCGTACTCCACGATGCCCTCCGGATATTTTACACATCATGACGCACACTTCCTCGAGGATTCGGAAGCCGCGCAGCTCAGCTCAGATGGATGTGTAATTTTTGCCGTAGTTGCTCAGTTTGATTTTCTCAGGCATGATGATGTTGACGGAATTCTCTTTGCCGTTGTTGGTCTTCAAGAAGTGATTCCTCTGCTTTCTCACCAGCTGGCTGTATTTGGCGTTGGCCATCCACATCTCACATTTAGAGAAGAAAACGATGGCTGTCGTGCCCAGGACCACAAGGCAGGTGAGCAAGCCGAGCACGATGAAGCACACCACCTGGCTCTTACTGAGCAGGGAGCCGGGGCTGTGCAGCGCTTCCTTCACTGTGACCTTCAGCACCTCCCGATCTGGGTGGTGCATCATCTTGTGAAAGACATGCGAGGGCATGCTGGAGTGTTGGGCGTCCGAGAGCTTGGGGGGCTTCACTTTATGAGAGCTGCAGGTTTTCCCAAAGAATCCCGGCTTGCAGGCGCAGTGAAAGCCTCCGTCCGGGTGTCCATTGCATGTCGCTCCGTTCTCACACGGATGGCTCAGGCAGGGGATCACGCTTTCATTGCAGTTTTTGCCTACAAAGCCCCCAGGACAAACACAGCTGTGGTCAGAGCCGTGGTCCACACACATTCCACCATTCTTACACTGTCCGGACTCACAGCCGTCTACATCTATCTCACAGAAATCTCCAGTAAAGCCAGACGGGCACAAGCAGGAAGAGTGAGGGGCAGATCCATGGGCATCAATGCAGGATCCACCATTCTGACAAGGAGAGCTGGAAATGGAATAAGAGAAAGGGGGTTCATTCTAGCAAGGAGAGCTGGGACTGGAATAAGAGAAAGGGGGTTCATTCTGGCAAGGAGAGCTAGGACTGGAATAAGAGAAAGGGGGTTCATTCTGGCAAGGAGAGCTAGGACTGGAATAAGAGAAAGGGGGTTCATTCTGGCAAGGAGAGCTGGGACTGGAATAAGAGAAAGGGGGTTCATTCTGGCAAGGAGAGCTGGGACTGGAATAAGAGAAAGGGGTTCATTCTGACAAGGAGAGCTGGGACTGGAATAAGAGAAAGGGGTTCATTCTGACAAGGAGAGCTGGGACTGGAATAAGAGAAAGGGGTTCATTCTGACAAGGAGAGCTGGGACTGGAATAAGAGAAAGGGGTTCATTCTGACAAGGAGAGCTGGGACTGGAATAAGAGAAAGGGGTTCATTCTGACAAGGAGAGCTGGGACTGGAATAAGAGAAAGGGGGTTCGTTCTGACAAGGAGAGCTGGGACTGGAATAAGAGAAAGGGGGTTCATTCTGACAAGGAGAGCTGGGACTGGAATAAGAGAAAGGGGGTTCGTTCTGACAAGGAGAGCTGGGACTGGAATAAGAGAAAGGGGGTTCGTTCTGACAAGGAGAGCTGGGACTGGAATAAGAGAAAGGGGGTTCATTCTGACAAGGAGAGCTGGGACTGGAATAAGAGAAAGGGGGTTCATTCTGACAAGGAGAGCTGGGACTGGAATAAGAGAAAGGGGGTTCATTCTGACAAGGAGAGCTGGGACTGGAATAAGAGAAAGGGGGTTCGTTCTGACAAGGAGAGCTGGGACTGGAATAAGAGAAAGGGGGTTCATTCTGACAAGGAGAGCTGGGACTGGAATAAGAGAAAGGGGGTTCATTCTGGCAAGGAGAGCTGGGACTGGAATAAGAGAAAGGGGGTTCATTCTGGCAAGGAGAGCTGGGACTGGAATAAGAGAAAGGGGGTTCATTCTGGCAAGGAGAGCTGGGACTGGAATAAGAGAAAGGGGGTTCGTTCTGGTAAGCTAACATTTGGTAGTTTGGGAGTTTTACATGCGTTCCTTTAGGCCAATCAAACCGCACCACAGAGTACCATTATCAGTGTACAGCAGAACTGACTGTGTTGCTCTAGTATGTATTGGATGGGATGGTGACATATTTGGACAGGTTGGAACACTTTTGATAGTCCCTCTATTCTTGCCATTTCATAACTACACATAGACATTATGACATGACTCCCAGGTGCTCCCGTTTGGTAGCTGATCGTGATGGATAGCAACAAGTACAGAGTTATGAAGATGTTACATGAATAACGATTTCTATAACACATAGCATTTACCCATTGGTGTAGCAGGGTCCAGTCTTCACATGGCAATTTCTCCCTGTATATCCCTGTGCACAGATACAGATGTAGCCACCATCGCCAGTCTCTATACAAGTAGAGTTGTTAGAACAGGGCTTTGTAGTACAAGGGTGAATATCTGCAAAATATCAGCATAGCATACTTGTTAAATGCAATGGGATTGTATTATTATTATTATTATTATTATTATTATTATTATTATTATTATTATTATTATTATTATTATTATTATTATTATTATTATTCTAGCAGGCTTAAAAAGCTTTATTATTTGTGGTATTTACTATAAAAAATATCGAAAAAATATTTCAATCGAACGTCAGTTTTCTGTTTCTGTATTCCGAACTATATACTAAATTTAACACAATATGATTTCTATTCATATTCCGTTTTTTTTTTGTTTGTTAGTTTGTATAAAAATGTAAAAAGCAAACGGTTACATTATAATTCCAAAGTGTAATGCTTGATCTCAGTTACCTATGTTACAGTGACTTCCCACCCACCCCGGGTCACAGATGCACTGCCACGGTGTAGTGCAGGTGCCATGGAGACAGCCAGGGAAAGGAGCACACTGCTCACACCGCGGACCCTGCCAGCCAGGTTTACAACTGAAAACGACAAAGCAGCAATGAGGCTCAAACATCGACCACCGGGAAATACACAGCAAGTGGGAACATGTACTGTGGGGTTTGTGAATACAAGTCAAACCCAGTACAGTATGGGTCCCCTGCCATCCAAATCTCTTCAAAGTGAACAAAGTGTGTGTGTTTGTGTGTGTGTGTGGGGGGGGTGCGTGTGTGTGCGTGTGTGTGTGTGAGTGTTTGTGTGTGTGTGTGTGTGTGTGTGTGTGTGTGTGTGTGTGTGTGTGTGTGTGTGTGTGTGTGTGTGTGTGTGTGTGTGTTTTCAATGTAAACTCAATGTAATGTAAAATTACGCTGTTTCACCTCCACCCCCACTGGGTCCATACTGAAAAATATTAATAGTCTGAATTGCTTTCATTCTGTCAGCCACTTTCCCAAGCTTTTCTGGTAAGATGTATTGCCTGCAGGTCTAGCCCGTCCATTGGGACTCTGCACCTGCATGCTGCTGTATGCTGCAGGAATCTCAATCTTCATTACTGAAGGCAAATACAACGGAAGCAGGAAAGAAAGGCACACCGGTGGAATTATTTCCCATGGGTATAAAGCAGTTTTCTTTTTACCTATCATACCATTTTTTGTCATGCTGACTTTAGTACAATTATCACACAATAGTAAAATACAAAGCAATGGCTGGACTTGTATGCTTTTCTATTTCACTCGCACATTTGCTGTGTGCCATTAGAAGCACATATGAAATTAAAACGTTACACGGATGACTAACTGTGACTCACAGTTAATCTAGAAGCGTGTACAATACCTGCATTCACCAGCCTTCTCACAGAATCCGTTCATGGGGTTGCAATCAGGACTACATTCAGCACCTAAAATAGTAATGCAATGATAATAATAATAATAATAATAATAATAATAATAATAATAATAATAATAATAATAATAATAATAATAATAATAATAATAATAATATGACGTAGGACACAAGCACAGGTTTGTAAGCAAATATGTAGTTCACATGTTTCATTCATTTATTGATATATAAAATTAAAACAATGTTTCCAAAAAGTTACAATAACAAGACGTGTTATAAAACAATAATTATAGTGAGACAATGGACCAAAGCTGCAGTTATGTAGCATTAACAGCATCACATCATTGCACACTACAATACCTAATCAATATTGCCCTACCTATTCTGCAGCGCCACACGCACACACATGACTGGTTCACAGAGCTGAAGACTATGCTATCTTTTACTGCACCTCTCCCCATCGTATTTGGAGCAGCGCTTATTAGAATTGCAATCTTACCATCGGTGAACCGGGCTGCGAGACAGAACAAAAGACAGGCGGCGATCAACGAGCAGGGGCCACAGAAACTCATCCCGATTCTCAAGTTAGCACTGCATAATCCTGCAATCCTGCAAGATGGGAATTAAGCGACAGCTGGTTGCAATTCCTTCTTAGTTATGTGATCTGGCGGACCTATCAAACAGGTAAGGTATAGTAAAGAAAGCGCTTCTGCCAAGCCTGTCCATTATCTCCAGGGTTAGGACAAGTCGCTGCTCTAAAGTTATTGACTTCCAATGACAATACACGCTTAGAAACTGAATGGGCAGTCAAATCAATGGCAGAAAATGATTTCGTACATATTTTAATAATTTCAAATTCAGCAGACTCCACGTCAGTATTCCTGATGTCTAGTTAGTGCTGTGTCCTCATATACATTATACCTGAATTCGCTTCAGGCCATAATTCGTCGCTTCTTAGCTATTTAAGTCTTGCTTTTTGTATTTGTATTTCATTTAAGAAAAGGCAGTACCTGTGCGGTCCTGGTAGTGCTTCTTATTTCGATGTAGTGTTTCAAAGTATTTTCACTCCATGAAAGGGTTCGTTTCATGTTCTGCCCAGGAACAGATGTTTGACATTTTTGTTTATTAGTTTAATGATGCCACCAAATGCAATCCCCTCTCTTCCCCGCGGGCTGGGTGTTTTTGTTAGAGCTTTTGCTCTGGAGTATTTGTCTTCAACAGGCGAGGTGTTTCTCCCGTGCGTCTAAAACCTCACTGAGTTCAGCGGGGAGCTGTCCAGCGCCTCAACCTCCTGAACGCATGCGCGGCACAGAACATGCTTTGAAGTACTGTACTGCAGTTTTAATTACACCTGGGTTCAAAGACTGTACTCGATCGTTTAAAAAGATTAAAAGAAGTGACTCCGGAAGCGTATTTTACAGGATATAATTTTGAAACGATTTGTGTGGTTGTCTGTCGAGTCACTACAGCATACAAAGATTCTCTGCTATGCAGAACATCATGTTCAAAGTGCGTGAAAGCCTACCCAGAAAAACAGTTTAAAGCAGCAGGATGCTAAAACGCATAGCTATTAGACGCGTCAATGTAACATCTTGTTATCCAAAACAATAAATACATCAATATTTAAATTAAAAAAAAGCATAGCATCGATTTTATTTCTATGTATTCTGGTATTATTCGGTTACATTAAAAAGTAGCAGATGCATGATTGTAGCCTGTGTATTATTGTAATGTCTACACGCTCACAGAGAGTAAAATACACACAAACCGTACTGACATTTATAGAACGTTGGCTCTTGTCAAATATATTTACGACCATGTGCTGTGCTTCTGTTTGTTTTTAACTTGCTCAGAGCACGGGTAGTCTTTCAACAGTTATTCAGTGCGTGTATTTGATATGTTTCTTTCTTTGAACAGTATACAGTAAGTGTCACAACGTTACACAGATAGATGAAGCTGTACCCAATAATCATTTCGACTTCTATCAGGCACTTTCCAATACAGCTTGTTTACCTCATTTCTTCATTTCCACCTTGACCCGCAGAAGATACCGACAGCATTATGCTTTGAAAGATTGTATCTGTTTGTTTTATGCAGATGGTATCAGCTTCTCAAAATCTCCACCGCTCAGATGACCCTGATCAGCACGGCAAGGAGGAGCAGCGAAGGTATAGTAGAGTAGCAACGGTGAAGAGCAATGGATAATGCTAATGGATTGGTGTGTCTGTATAGCTATCAGTAGTCTCAGAAGATTTTAGAGGATTGGGTATACTGTGACATCCATCTAAAATCCAAGGAAACTATAACAAGATATACTGACATGACAAATGGTAGCGGGACACATGCTAAAAATGCAGCTGGTTCATGACTAATAACCGTAGGGAGAAACTGACAGCTCACGGCTTCAGCTTTCTTTTCTTTTTTGTCTTGTTTTAGAAATGATGTGCTACCCATTAAAACACACAGAGAGTAACTAAATTACCTTGCCTCGAGCTGCTTAAAGAATACAAAATAAGAAAATCGTGAACTCATTTGTTATTCTGGTATTTATTCTTGATCAGAAAAAAAAAAATACAAAAGCTGTCCCTTAAAATGGACTGTTTGAAATCAGAACTGTTCAAACAAAAACATTTTCCAATTTTAATATAGTGTTTATGATTACTTATCACAAATCGCTTCTCTCATTTTATGTTTTTAAATGCAAAATCATGAATTCCATTGCGCATGGAGTATTTTAAGGGCACCCCATCATGTGTGGTCCAGTGGTTAAAGAAAAGGTCTTGTAACCAGGTGGTCCACGGTTCAAATCCCACCTCAGCCACTGACTCATTGTGTGACCCTGAGCGTGTCACTTAACCTCCTTGTGCTCCGTCTTTCGGGTGAGATGTAATTGTAAGTGACTTTGCAGCTGATGCATAGCTCACACACCCTAGTCTCTGTAAGTCGCCTTGGATAAAGGCGTCTGCTAAATAAGCAAATAATAATAATAATAATAATGATGCTGGTAAGGCATCGATGCTGTGTTGAGTGCTGTTAAGCAGAGCCACTGGTTTGCTGTACATGTAATACTGTGCAGAATCTGATGTCACAGTATTTCACCATGCTGCCGAGCAGTTAGATCAGATATCATTGCAGTCTGTATTGTGATATGACGCTTGCAGGGGCAGTATTGATCCTGCATGGATTGCTGTCAGGATCCTGTGAATTCCACTTTCCATCTTCTCCATCTTCTCACCTTCCATATGGATGATTCATAAGATAGACTTTCCTCTTAGAGCAGGTTTCGATCACAAGTGTAAAAACAGATCTAGATATAGATCCAGTATTTCAAATGCTTTGCATGTGCTTTCAGGGTGTGGAAAAAAGAAAACGCTGCTCCCTCTCACCTCGCATTAGGATTGTACAGCACTGTCCAACTCACAGGGAGACAATTATACAGCCGTTTCTGATGGGTCTGCTGTAACAGGCCAGGATTTCCAGGCTGGTTCAATTTGGTTGAAGGTAATTGATCAATTAAGTAAAAATGTAGGCAATTGAGGTCATCGGGCAGCCTAATGTCAAGCAGCTGTTTCTTTTGTTTGAGAAATCTGAGTTTTGAGTTGGACTGGCATTAAAATGTATTTATGTAAGTAAATTGGAGGATAAAATCTCGGTTTAGTTAAGGGATCCAACACAAGTTATTATAAACAATATCTATAAACATGTTATTAATTATGCTATTAACAATTATTTAATATGATTAGAAATAATAAGATTATTATTAGAAACTTTTGTCATTGTTTATTTTTGTTGTTGCTATTATTTATAATTGCTTATAATGGATATAGTCTGTCTGTCTGTCTGTCTGTCTGTCTGTCTTTTTAGGTCTGCTTATCTTTCTATGCCTGTCTGTCTGACTGTCTGTTTGTCTTTATATGTCTGTCTCACCAATTGTATCGGGTTGCTCTGTTTTTGCAATACAGTTATTATACACTTTGCCATTGGTTTTTTGTTGCTATTGTTAATAACCACTTATAACGGATCTCTAGACTAAAGTGTTACCGACAACTCTAGGATCTCTTTCCTGTAAGTGTTACCAGCATGTCACCTCTTCAAAGGCAACAATTCTATCTCTCTGAGAGAGGAAGCCAGCAGCACGTTACCTGTATATCTGCTCTCCGGTTTAATGCTGGGCTACAGCACTTTGTAATGCAGTCATGTCAAATCATCCAACAGATGAACCCGCATCAGGGATCATTCATCTGTAATGTGGGTCTGAAAAGTAGTACAGCATTCAAACTGGTTCACTACATACATTTAGGTCAGAAAATGAATGTTCAATTGATACAGCATCTTGAAGCAAACAAACAATAAACGAATACCCGTTATCAACTTGTCAGGCAAGAAACAAAGCAGATTCCAGAGACAGAGAGTTTGCCTTGGAGATAATGGAGAGGCAAACATATAAGAGAGCAATCTGTGTCCATGTGGTGTGTGTCACATTTCAAAACTGCTCCAGGTGCTAATACAGATTGAATGTGCTTGTTAGTGCGTATGCACAGGGCTGAACCTTGTACTCACCTGGGTATTCTTGCATTAGCTGTTGATGCAGGGGTCTAAGTGGAATTCTACACCATTGGACAAGTGAGTTCATCGGCGTTTGCTTTGTTAAAGGTTACTGCAATATACCTGTGGTTAAGGATATCACAGTTTGGCATTGGAAAAGCACAGGGCTGGGAAATGACCCCCTCCTTACCTACCATGATAAAAGCAAGGGTAGCTGTCACTGTGGCTCAAGATTTCATAAGGTCATGACATCCAATCTGAAGCTTTGAGCTTCCTCTCAGCTTAGGGCTGCTGCTTCCTTTGTAATATGCCTGAGCTGTTACCACCAGTGCCCTCCCTATCACTCAACACACTTCATCCTTGTAGTAATAAAAAAGAAAGAAACCGGAAAAGAAAACACACACAGAGGTCTATTCAACTCATCCAAACAGTGGCGGGTCTAAATAGCCCCACTGTTTAAATATTAAAATATTACTAATCCTGACCTTACATGCTTTTAAAGGCAGAATACACTGAAGAGATTTGTGCACGCTGTAAGCAAGGTTGTTTTTCTCAAAGTCTCCTCTCTGTTTCTTGAACAAACCAAATCAAGCTGGAAATGAATATCAGAGAGATTTGCTTTCTGTACAGTGTCAGAAATGCAATGAACCTCAGTCCATTAGAAGTGGACTGATGTTCATTACAATACAGTAGCTCCTTTTTTGTATGTGCTGTAAAAAAACAATTTAGCTTTAATTATGAGCAAACTTACTTTGTGATTTACATGGAAAAACACTTGGCGTGCAGGATGCGCCCTATAGCCTGGAGATCGCAGGTTCGAATCCAGGCTATGTCATTGCCGATCACGACAGGGGGTTCCGAGGGGGCGTCTCTCTCTCTCTCTCTCTCTCTCTCTCTCTCTCTCTCTCTCTCTCTCTCTCTCTCTTTTCAATGAAAGCGAGCTGACAGCTTTTGCTGGAAAATGGAGAGATTTCCACAGCCAGCAATATCCATTTAATTGGACTTGAACAGGTAAGGGCCTTTCCTATTCGCAGGCGCCTTGTCAGATCTGGGCAAGATACTCATAGATCATAGACTGTCTTCTATCAATGACAGTAACGCCCCCCCCTTAATCAGCATCAATCATCTTGCTGCCTTGGAGAGCATTGGCAGTGGAAGCTTAGTATTTAAATTGAGTTTTGAGTGGATATTGGATTTTCCAGAAATCTCTGGGTCATCATGGTTTAAATTAAACCAGCTACTGAGTTCTGCTTGTGCACCCAAGCACAAAATTCTTTCTGCAAATACTTTCATATTGTTGGAATTATTCATAAACCCTGTAAATGTTTTATTTTGCATGGCATAAATAAGAAATGCATTGGCATACAATTATCTGTTTTCACTTTGCTGAAATTCAGGCCCATGCTGATGAGCAATCAGAAGATGTAAGGGTGTGCATTCATAATACTCATATTCCATTGCTGTAGATGTTAAGACTTGGATAGTAATTACAAGAGAAAAGCAAGTTTACAGTGACATGAAGCATATTTCTGAAATCTTGTTTAAATATCGCATGCTCTTGTTAGCCATCCCTGGGTGAATATCAGGTCACCCTGAACTCAGTATCTGTACGGCTCCAGGCAGGCTTAATTCTGCTCTTACTGAATCAGGCAGGAGTCATTAATATAATCGTACAATATCCACATAAAGGGTCCAATTCATCTTTCAACTGATGATTAATGTACAAGAGTGGGCAATAACCGGCAGGAGCACAGAATATTTTGTAGTTTTTACTAAATTCTGTTTTGTTTTTTTATGCCAGAAATCTATTTACTCTCTCTACAAATAATGATTTATCCCACAGTCCATGCAATGACATGTGCCCTGTAGCTGGAGCATTGAGAGGCGTGTGGCAATGTTCCAGGCAGACTCGAGCATGTTGACTGCCCGCCCCAGAGGATTCTTGCACATGGCATGCATTGTGTAATTAAGCAGCCTGATTGGCAGGGTGCTGATGACACTTGATGTATAAATGAATGGTGAAGCCTGTGAGCTGCCCGTGTACATGCTGGATTGCTATTCAGATATTGCACTGGGATGCACATCACCAATAACGCAACCCACAGAGTGTCTGGGTGCCTGCGAAGCCGGATTCAGAACACCACCACCGTGTTTGGGGATTGCTCTGGTTTAGGTCAATTAACTTTCACTGGGCATCCAATCATCAAGTTAGCACTTCTCTAAGTGAAAGATAATGTGACGTTATCCTGAACCTGAGCCTGAGCAGAATCAATCCATTCTCTCTAACAACGCTGAACCTCAGTTAAACTGGATTCTGAACTCCGTTCACATGCCTAGTACAGTGTGGATCATCATCATCATCATTGCGTAAAATAACATGGACTGGCCTCCAGGTGACTAGTTCTGTCCATCTAGAGGCTGTCAGATTGCATTCCTTGTGTTCATCTCCCGTAACTAGTGAAGAGCAGTAGCACTGTGGGGAAGTGCATTTAAAATAGGGAATCTGCAATCATTTTACAATACAGAAATAATGAACTAAAGTGCAGTTCACAATCACCTCCAGGCTCTGTATTGCAGACAGTTAAAAATAATACGTTTTTACATCTTAAACCAACGTAAATAATTGCATGCTGTAAGCCTAGGGATGACTGTCTGATATCATCACTCCTACAAATAATTGCAAAGTGCTGGCACATATGAAAAAGGCCCATAGCTTCCAGGAGAAGATGGAACAGTGAGAAAACCAGCATCTGTTGCTCTCAATGGACAATTACGAGTATTCCTAGAGATCAATATATTTCCTAATTTATTTTATCTATAGGTACAGTATAGGAAAAGCAATATCATGGAGTGTTTGTGGGACAACCGCCTGGTTACCTTAAAACACAACAACCCTAACTTAATGTTGTCTGATCAATGAACCGCTAAATTCGATCATCCTATTAAGAACATAAGAACATAAGAAAGGTTACAAACGAGAGGAGGCCATTCGGCCCATCTTGCTCGTTTGGTTGTTAGTAGCTTATTGATCCCATAATCTCATCAAGCAGCTTCTTGAAGGATCCCAGGGTGTCAGCTTCAACAACATTTGTCATAGGTCAATAGCCTCCCAATAGAGTTTGGAGTCAAGGGTCAAACTGACTGTATCGTGACATCAAATTGATTAATGGAGATATTAAACAGGTGGAGTCAATTGAACTATGAGATGGAGCTGTTTCTGTGAACAGGTCTCTGAATTGGGGTGGGGAAGATGCCTCTTCCTGCACAGTGCAATTAGGTTGGGATGAAAGCCCTTCCTTTGCCACACAACCTTCATAAGATATAAATTTCCATAATGCAATTATTGTTGGCGTCTGGTATTGCTTTCTCTTACACCATACATCTACTCTGCTTTATTCAGTAGCCCTTTACACTGAGTGTCTCTAATCACTGTGTATTTACATAGTAGTTGCTTAGTAAATACGTGTGTACTGACACGCAATCACAGTGTTTTACACGACTGATGCATCCGCTCCACACCCTGCAGAGCCTCGCCCCGAGTCAGCGTTCCACTGCTATACTCCTCCACATTCTCTGTGCAGCACCCTGAGGGCTCCACTAATGAGATGGACAGGGAGTGAGCAGCACTCAGCCTCTGCTCATCAAACACTCCCAGTAATTACATATCTAGCTCTGCCTAACAGGGAAATGCAAGCACAGTGGATTCACATGAAACTGATTATTTCACTGCGCAGTCCAGCACAATTGTTCACAGTATGTCTGCATTTTGTTAAGTTCCAGCTTTATATATATATATATATATATATATATATATATATATATATATATATATATATATATATATATATATATACCATATTATTCCAACATTTTCCAATAAAAAGTTGCACCAGAAAGTTTATTCTCAACAATCAAGTCTTCAGGGAGCCTCTGGTAGACGGAATCACGAATTGAATATTTATGACCAATGTTTTATATAAGTAAGTGGATGTAATTTATTTCTTGACTGACATTAAACACTGGATTGTATTGTGCATTTCAGTTCAGTTCATTTTCATTTCACAGTTAAAGCTATAGCATGAGTTTCCCATAGTAAAAACGCAGCAATGTAATAAAGCATAGTGAAAGCATGGGGAAGCATGGGGAAGCTTGGGAAAGCATGGGGAAGCATGGGGAAGCATGGGGAAGCATGGGGAAGCATGGGAAAGAATGGGGAAGCATGGGGAAGCATGGGGAAGCATGGGGAAGCATGGGGAAGCATGGGGAAGCATGGGGAAGCATGGGGAAGCATGGGGAAGCATGGGGAAGCTTGGGAAAGCATGGGGAAGCATGGGGAAGCATGGGGAAGCATGGGGAAGCTTGGGAAAGAATGGGGAAGCATGGGGAAGCATGAGGAAGCATGGGGAAGCATGAGGAAGCTTGGGAAAGAATGGGGAAGCATGGGGAAGCATGGGGAAGCATGGGGAAGCATGGGGAAGCATGGGGAAGCATGGGGAAGCATGGGGAAGCATGGGGAAGCATGGGGAAGCATGGGAAAGAATGGGGAAGCATGGGGAAGCACGGGGAAGCATGGGGAGGCATGGGGAAGCTTGGGAAAGAATGTGGAAGCTTGGGAAAACATGGGGAAGCATGGGGAAGCTTGGGAATGCATGGGGAAGCTTGGGAAAGCATGGGGAAGCACTCCCTATAAATGCAATAATTCATTCAGTAATCGAGCACATTTCTAATTAAAGATAAAACATGAAAGACATTTCTCATGTCTCAGAGCACCCAGCCCGACACAACCAATCCCTTCCCATGTCTCAGAGCACCCAGCCCGACACAACCAATCCCTTCCCATGTCTCAGAGCACCCAGCCCGACACAACCAATCCCTTCCCATGTCTCAGAGTACCCAGCCCGACACAACCAATCCCTTCCCATGTCTCAGAGCACCCAGCCCGACACAACCAATCCCTTCCCATGTCTCAGAGCACCCAGCCCGACACAACCAATCCCTTCCCATGTTGGAGGCTAATTAACATGCATTCTGTTCCAATGTCTTCTTACATTTTAACCCCTTTTAAAGCAATTCATGATCTCAATGGGGGCTTTCTTTAAACAGTGTAAGGATCAAAGCCAAACCCTTTTCTTCAGGGTTATCCTTGGATCACATTAGTAAAAGGCCAAGCACTGGGTCTTTAATGAATATGTATGACTAACCTTTAGAAATCATTTGGGACTGAATTAGGCAAGAAAATGACGCAGACAAAAGAAAGAAGGCACACGCAGTAGTTTAGCAAAGTATGTGGAGAATATGCTCCTGAGCTAAAAGGGGACATAGATTTAGGATGAAATGCAAACAATTCATTAGATATATATATATATATATATATATATATATATGCAAAGGATGTGCATGTACTGAGAATTCACTCACCACAGGTAAGGCCTGTCTGCAGAGTATGCAGAGGAGGGTTCAAACATGCACACATAATTCATGCGTTATGTACTAGCACTCCCTTTACTGAATAAAACAGCTTCATTACTCATCTTATAATGCTGTCATTATTTCTCCCTTTGATGTTTGCAGCAGTAAAACATCATCCACATTATTAGCACACAGTCTCACTTGAAGAGCAGTGAGTGCATGCATTCCTGAAGAACAGGCATGTGTGCTTTTAGATGCATTGATTGACAGCACCTTTAACACTACAGCGCTTGTGGGCTCATTTTAAGACTAATGAAAAGCATTTCTGAGGCAGCTCGTTCAGAACTACACGAGGCAGTCAGCCACAGCTGTTATTATCACCTTGCCATTTGCATTGATGGACGGTAACCACAAGTAAAACTACTGCAATAGCATAAAACCAGCAAGACCCAGGAATGAGCTGTTGAGTTATTGTTCTGAGGCGTGTCTTGCTGGTTTCATGCCTTTGCCTTTGCACTTGCTTTGCTCCAGTGCTACCTCAGCTTTATAAAGGGGGAGCGCTGTTTGAAATGAAGCATATGATTGAACCTTGCTCTTGAGATCACCCCTGGATACCCTTGTAAACTGGCACGGCATGCATAAGGGGCTCTGTCTAATACAGTAGTGTATTTTATTCATTCAGTTTTCTTTTCATGGGCCACTCTTTTATTGTCAGGCATCTGTAGCAAATCTGGATTTACTTCCAGCTCCGTTGTTTGCAATCCCAATAAACGTCACTCTTTTATACCAGTCTGCGAATTATAATTGAAGTTATCTTACTTCTGGGAGCTTTGCCAGACAGCTGCTGCCTGCAGATCAGTGTGACGTACTCTGTGCATCCCTCAGGGGAGCTGGAGCAGGTCTCGTGAGGGCATCTGCAGCCTTGTGATTGGTTAAGAAACATTCTTTGATTTGTAATGGCTCACAATGTGAGATCTACAGTCCCCATGGGACAGACACACACACACACACACACACACACACCATGGTGCAAAAAACTGCACCCATCCAACACTAGAAAAAATGTCATATTTGAAAGGATTTATCTTAAACTTAAAGGAAGTATTGCTTTCATCCTGTGAAACTGCTGCAACAAAAAAATATACTAAAGAACTTTTTTTTTTTTTAAAGTTAAGTTTCAGAACATCAAACAGTTGTCAGAAGCTTAAAGCTTCTTTGCGAGACATCCAAGTTGGATTTGTCAAGAAAACATAATTATAGATGGGAATGGCATGACTCTGAACAGGAATCTCCTCCATGATTATGTAATTATAGATGGGAATGGCATGACTCTGAACAGGAATCTCCTCCATGAATATGTAATTATAGATGGGAATGGCATGACTCTGAACAGGAATCTCCTCCATGAATATGTAATTATAGATGGGAATGGCATGACTCTGAACAGGAATCTCCTCCATGAATATGTAATTATAGATGGGAATGGCATGACTCTGAACAGGAATCTCCTCCATGAATATGTAATTATAGATGGGAATTGCATGACTCCGAACAGGAATATTCTCCCGTGTCCTCTATGAATACTGAACTGATCTCAGCTATTCACCTCTAAGTGCTTCTTTTTGCAATTCTGTTTTATAGTTCATTAAACTGAAATAACAAAAGATTCTCCAGCTGGTCAAGGGAGCGATCCCTTGAGATTTAGCAAGGCTGAAGGTCTATTTATTTAAAAGTGCTCTTGTGGAAACTGATCTCATGTTGCCTGCTGTGACAGTCTTATCTAGTTCAAGGTGCTGCACTGAAGCTGAGAACTGCAGCCCGTCTCTGCTGTGACTTTTAAGAAACTGCTCAGTGCTCTCACTGCATTCCAAGCATCATTTAATCAGTTCATGCACTTTGTTTACCCGTAATTCAGATTGCTGTTGTGCATGTATTCATTATGAACAGGCCTTGGTTTTGTAGTGGGACTCGTTCATTTCAAACAAAGCGTTGTGTTCTGCAATGGTGCTTACATTCCCTCTGTCCTTCACTCCCAGTGTCTCACAAATTAAGCAGGTCATTGCCACACAGGTTAAAGTTTGGAGAAAAAAGCATTAATGGAAATAGATTGTGATCACAGCCCATTCCACTTTCACCTTACAGGGGCAGTAGAAACGAGGCTCTGGTTTGTTGCACAGGTCAATGTATCTTGTTCAGTGTTCAGGGCATCTGTTACAATGAAGTAGGCACAGTGCAGTCCCAGCAACTACCTCATCCATGTCAGACAACAGCAGGCTACAGAAGAGCTTGTGTCTCAAGACAGATATCTGTACGATGAATAAATAGATATTTCAGGGAGGAGAGAGTGCTTTACCGTTTCAATTACAATTTGATCTGCAAGCTATCATATCTTTCAGAATTGATCCTTTTAGATTCCAAACCAGTAATGGAACCGAGTGCTTAAATACAGGGAGCTCCCAAGTGCAGGTGAAGGGGGCAAATAATGATATCCCAGAAACGGCAATTAGTTATTCCACAAATTGCTGAACACATACATTAAGGCTTCCAATTATAGTGAGCTTTAGATAACAAAAAAGCTGGTTATCCTCTTCAAAGCTGAACAAGCAATTTGCATGCAAAGATCATTTCTCTTTTATTACATACCTGCTAATGAAACCCACACAATACATGGTACATATGCATAGATTCATTACAGTTGACAGAAGGTGTTTTTTTTTCTTCTTCTCTGAAAGTAACCAGAGTTTTTCAGTTCATTAAATATTTTGGTCATATCCTTTTTTAATTTTTTTTAAACATACTAACAGAAAAAAGTATGCTCATAATGTGTTTAGCATGTGTAATTGTATTGTATTTGTAGTGTCTTTAAAGTTATTATTATTAGTAGTAATAGGAATCGTAACAGTATTTACCGTTATACATTTGCACAGTGATTTAGGAATTTGCAATTCTTTTAGAAACCTTACACTAGACATTCAGTGTGCTTTTGTTTTTAGCTTACATCACTCATTTCACTGTGTTTTTACTGTGCTTACCCATAGCACACAACCGTGCATAATGCAGCACAGGCACCTCTAGACAGACCCATTTCACTGTGTTTTTACTGTGCTTACCCATAGCACACAACCGTGCATAATGCAGCACAGGCACCTCTAGACAGACCCATTTCACTGTGTTTTTACTGTGCTTACCCATAGCACACAACCGTGCATAATGCAGCACAGGCACCTCTAGACAGACCCATTTCACTGTGTTTTTACTGTGCTTACCCATAGCACACAACAGTAAATATGGCTTTAATGATAAACAAACCTCTGAAAGGATCTTGCCTGTGTGAATAACCCTTTTGGTAAACAGTGATTGTTTGAGGGATGTTTGAAAGTGAGTTTGTTAATCTTTTAAAACTGTATGCATTCTGCAACACTCTACAAGGAGAAGGAATTGAAGTGGATTATTTAGGAATTATGATACATTAACTGAAAGGCATATTGATACAGACACCACATGCTAACACTCTTCATAAATATGCATTTGCCACATTCAAAATCAAATTCCGTTTTATATATCTATTAATTACATTTCAATTCTCAGGGCCAATTATATAAATAATTTTGCATAAAACTGCATTAAAACAAATCTGTTCTTTCTATAAACAGGTAGGAGTTGGTTGTATTTTCTCATTGGAGTCCTTTCATCAAGGGAGCAGTGTGTGTGTGTGTGTGTGTGTGTTTTAAAGAATATGTAATAAATGAATACTCCTTCTGAAGTGGGTCTGACTGAGGTTTGGTCCACAAACACTGTGTGAAAGATAATTGGTTAAGATGGCATGAACAGTTGAAGTGCTCTGTTTCCATTTTAATGAGGCATCTGCCTGAGTCTGCAGAAATCCTGGCCCGAGAGGCTGCTGTCAAACCTCACCTGACATTTTGTGTGCACGAAGTGGAAGCCAGTATCAAATCAAGAACGATACCGAATTTGTAGGTCACTTCTGGCCACATGTGTCTTGTGTCAGTACTTACTGCAGATACTGGCAGAGATGTGCATTCCCATCTCCACTGTTGTCCAACGGGACTCATTTTGCTTAAAGGATATATTTTATTCACAGGGAATACCTTTGCTGTTTCCTGCATGTTCTGTTGACTGATCCCACATCGCTCAATGTATAGCACATTCAGTAAGTCCTGAATAGTAATTCAATGTTAGTGTTGTCCCTGAAGAGGAGCTGCCACCTGGCTGCCCCTGAGAGCCTCCTTTGAGCTTCATTGCTGCCTCTGTAATGAGCTCCACTTCCTCCTAATGAGCTCTGCTTCCTGATGAGCTCTGCTTCCTCCTGGTGAGCTCTGCTTTCTGATGAGCTCTGCTTCCTCCTGATGAGCTCTGCTTCCTCCTGATGAGCTCTGCTTCCTGATGAGCTCTGCTTCCTCCTGATGAGCTCTGCTTCCTGATAAGCTCTGCTTCCTCCTGATGAGCTCTGCTTCCTGATAAGCTCTGCTTCCTCCTGGTGAGCTCTGCTTTCTGATAAGCTCTGCTTCCTCCTGGTGAGCTCTGCTTTCTGATGAGCTCTGCTTCCTCCTGATGAGCTCTGCTTCCTCCTGATGAGCTCTGCTTTCTGATGAGCTCTGCTTCCTCCTGATGAGCTCTGCTTCCTGATGAGCTCTGCTTCCTCCTGATGAGCTCTGCTTCCTGATGAGCTCTGCTTCCTCCTGGTGAGCTCTGCTTTCTGATGAGCTCTGCTTCCTCCTGATGAGCTCTGCTTCCTGATAAGCTCTGCTTCCTCCTGGTGAGCTCTGCTTCCTCCTGATGAGCTCTGCTTCCTCCTGGTGAGCTCTGCTTTCTGATGAGCTCTGCTTCCTCCTGATGAGCTCTGCTTCCTCCTGGTGAGCTCTGCTTTCTGATGAGCTCTGCTTCCTCCTGATGAGCTCTGCTTCCTCCTGATGAGCTCTGCTTCCTGATGAGCTCTGCTTCCTCCTGATGAGCTCTGCTTCCTGATAAGCTCTGCTTCCTCCTGGTGAGCTCTGCTTTCTGATGAGCTCTGCTTCCTCCTGATGAGCTCTGCTTCCTGATAAGCTCTGCTTCCTCCTGATGAGCTCTGCTTCCTGATAAGCTCTGCTTCCTCCTGATGATCTCTGCTTCCTGATGAGCTCTGCTTCCTCCTGATGAGCTCTGCTTCCTGATGAGCTCTGCTTCCTCCTGATGAGCTCTGCTTCCTCCTGATGAGCTCTGCTTCGTCTGGTAACCTGCTCTCCCAAACCTTGTGAACTGAAAGCAATAAACTAGCCCATGCCTTCTTGAGTTCTTACTGAGCCCCCGCAATGTTCAATGCAAATATAGTTATTTTATAATAGTAATAACAGCGGTCCATTCTTAGTAGGGATCATTCCTTATCTGATATTATTGGTGCTCTGAGCCTAATTCATCTCTCCTCTTGAAGAAATCACCTGACATAGAGACAGAGCCTTCAGACGCCATGTAGCAGATATCCCTTATCTTTCTGAGTGAATCAATTTCAACACCATGCATTTAGAGAAAAGTATTTTATTGAATTAACCTTTCATCAGTGTGCTGGAGAGACTTGACGATGCTGTATTCATATCGTAAAGGAACTGAACTTTGTTCTTAGGTCATTATCTGTTAAGAGAGCGTGTCTCTCAATTGAATTTTCCATTTCTTGTAATTGGTATGTTCTTCAGGATCTCTCCCTGAAGGAATAGTGTTTCCTCTAGGGAAGCCATCGATAGCTTTCTCTGATAGCTTGGTCAGCTGCCGGGTTAATAAACAATCCTGTTTGTTTTGAATCGATGGATACAGAAGGAGCTAGCCACAGGGCACACAGGAGATATGCAAATCCAGCTGAGGGTACAACAGCCACTTATAATCCTTCCCATGAGATGGAATTCATGGCAACTGGGATATTGTGGAGGCGGTCGTACATGTGGACATCTGTCGCATTCGCTAACACTTTACATGAAGTGTCTCTCATTACTGTGTATTTACATAGCAGTTACTTAGTAAATGCATGTGTACTTACACAGAATTACAATGTTTTTATGTAGTTACAATGTACTTAACCCTAACCTTAAACCCAACTCTCCTAACCCTAACCCTAACCCTAACCCTAACTCTTTTCTGATTCAATCGTGTGCTTACATATATCATGCACCAATGCCCCTCACCTGATTGTCAGCACCTGATTTCTTTAGAGAACTGAATAATCGAGGAATCGGTTTGTGCTGCACCACTTCACACTCAATCACTAGGTGCCCATTATTAATGGGTTCTGTTTTACTTAGAAACTTTTCTACTGTAAAAATACTACGACTACAATGACTATGACTCCTGCTAAGTGAGTAGCCAGACTAAACGCTGTATATGTACAATGTAATACAGCAGGGAAAGCAACTGCTACTGGGTTTCGAGGGCTTTTTCTATTACATTTACTCACTAATAGATTCTTGCATGAGGCTCCACACTCTTCTATGCCTTGGACAGAGATGAACTGTAGCCTGTGATGGATTCTTTCAAATTGCATGTCTCATGTGCACTGGCACAGCAAGCAGCGTATTAAACAGAAGGACAATCCCTAGCCTGAGTCATGCTTCAGTTCTGTCTAGTTTCCTTCAGTCTGTAATTCAGAACGCAGCTCAGCAGGAGCTTTTTATTGTTTTTTTATGATCCAAATAAGTGCCTTGAGGGCTGCTGGAATTAAAACAATACTCAGTTTATTTGGATGTTAAATCTCCATGGTAAAACTGCCCCTGGGATCTGCAAAGGCTTGAAGCAGAGAAAAAATCAACAGATCAAGAGTCAGAAACCATTTTTAAATCCTAAAAAAACTTTCTAAAAAAAAAAATTCTAAAAACCTGGACCTGCTGCAGAACTTATAAAAAACTATTTATATTGCAGTAGAACCTCTGATTTATATTGCAGTGGAAAAGTTAGACACAGCAGAAATGGAGGGTGTTCATAAATGTCTGGACCTCTGAATCTTGTGTTTCCTGGAAACATAGTTGTTTTTCTGAATGGAGAATCCGCTCCCTAATCAAATACGTAATCATTGAATCATATATACAGGATCTATACCAACTTTATCTTCGGCCCTTATTGTTTGTCGTTGGTTTGGCCCCCCTCCTCCCCTGCCTCCATCTTGCAGCGTGCCTTGTCTAGGGGAAAGGTGGCCTCAAGTGCCACTTGTCCTGCCCGCAGGCTGGTTTTCATCTAATTCATATCGTTAGTTGATTACAGTTTTGCCACTGAAGGGGCTGCTATCGAGCTCCAATGGGAAAGGTCATGGGCCAAATTCAAATAACGAATCATTTACGGGCATGTTTATCTGTCAATTCAATAAATCATTCATGTCAGTCCATTGGTGGGCGGCTCCTTTCTGAATTTCCAATGTTTGGATGCGAGCATGCTGTAATAATACTGGTTTACACCTTTAAGCTCAATAACTGTATCAAGTGGTGTGTTTAGTTGACTTGTCTTTATTACAGATCTCAAGCAGTTCATTATTTAATGCTGAGCCCTGGAAGAGCAGGCGCAACTCTTACAATGAAGTGATTTACTGTAAATGCTGCTTTTATTGGCTCTATCAAGAGAAATCCCTGTGCGTACAATTTAAAGAGGGGCTTTTACAGCTCTTGTGCAATATCTGAAAGCTCGTAGATCAATTCATTTTAGATTTGCTCTGGCTGGCTATTGGTACTGGATAATAGTCTGCCAATTATTGTCTCTTGTTGAACTGGATTCATTGCCGTCTATCCAGCTGCTTGATGGTGGTCATGCTTGCAATCTTTCACAGTGTGTCGGCCCCTCTCCTCTCTGCATGCTGAACTGTGCTTTAGGTTATTC
>CM060269.1:482500-505000 GCA_030684275.1 Acipenser oxyrinchus oxyrinchus
GACTGCTCTTCAGTATTCTCTCTCAGGAGACTGCTCTTCAGTATTCTCTCTCAGGAGACTGCTCTTCAGTATTCTCTCTCAGGAGACTGCTCTTCAGTATTCTCTCTCAGGAGACTGCTCTTCAGTATTCTCTCTCAGGAGACTGCTCTTCAGTATTCTCTCTCAGGAGACTGCTCTTCAGTATTCTCTCTCAGGAGACTGCTCTTCAGTATTCTCTCTCAGGAGACTGCTCTTCAGTATTCTCTCTCAGGAGACTGCTCTTCAGTATTCTCTCTCAGGAGACTGCTCTTCAGTATTCTCTCTCAGGAGACTGCTCTTCAGTATTCTCTCTCAGGAGACTGCTCTTCAGTATTCTCTCTCAGGAGACTGCTCTTCAGTATTCGCTCTCAGTAGACTGCTCTTCAGTATTCTCTCTCAGGAGACTGCTCTTCAGTATTCTCTCTCAGGAGACTGCTGCAATATGTTCCATTTTTGCATTACACTTTTAAATGATATCTTTCCACGGGAGTAGCAATGTAATGTTTTATTAGAAAGCATATACTTTCCATGTGGCACCCCCTGGTGCACACTAGAGGTGCTTCCCAAATAATTAGTTATTTTTCTTAACATTTTTCTTAACAAGAATAATACAAACCCTAATATCATTATTTTTATTTTTTATTTATTTATTTATTTTTTTACAAAAATCAATGATAACAATTATGCGAATATCTCAATACAAAAAAAAAAATAATAATCAGATATGATTATGTTATCAGTAGCTCCGCTGAACAGGGTGCAATTACAGAAAACATTAGATTGTTCATGCACAGCGCAGGTGTTTCTCAATGTGAATGAGTGAGATCTATTTATTTTCCCAGGCAGGTCTATCACTTCAATGACTATCAGCAGAGAGTGGTGTTGATGAAGCAGGAGAGCTGTTGTTGCTTGCTCTCTCACTCTGATGTTTTAGCTGATAATAAAATGCCTATATGGTCCCTCTGCTTTTAAATAACATTACATCATTAAATAACAGTCTTGTTTCTGATATTACACTTAGATGCTTTTAATAAGGGGGTTCTTTTTTTCTCAGCATGACGTGTCACTTTGATTAATTATTCTGCAGTGGTGATGAATCATTAGATTTTCTTATTTTTACAGCTTGGCACCCTTTTCGCACCTTGAATAAGATTAGATCTGTTCATTTCCCAATGTGTTAGAAAACTGAGAAGTGTTAAATGGCCTGTTGATGGTGAAGTTGATATTCAGTCCTCATCTAGTGCTGACGAAGCCTAAGCATCATTGTGGAATGAGAAGTCTGAATGCTTTCATCACAGTTAAATGCTGTGCAACCTTCAAACAGTCCAGAAAAAAGCAGCAACCTTTATTATGTTTTTGTTCCAGCAGTGTTTGGTAATTGAATCAAGTAATTAATTACTCTAGTTCCTGAGATTATTCTGTGCCCTTTCATTACTTTTTTTACTATTTCTCTCATCTCTCATCATCTGAACTGCTTGTTTTCACTTCCAGAAACTTCATGGATTGTATTCTTTCAAAGGAATGTGTTCTTCTGTTCTTTGTAACCCGACCCCTCGCAGACCCCTCTACAGCCCCATACAGCACGGAGGTTGAGTCTCTAACAGGACAATAACACAACAGAGTAATCAAAGCAGTTGATGGGTACTGTCCGTTCTGTCTCAGGTGAATGTCAAACAGCTGATTGATTCTACAAAGTGGAGGACCCGTCACTGTATGGCCACACGCGGTACTTTACTCTTTCTCCCTTTGGGGTGGTGGGTTCCCTGAGGTGGTTTCACTCAATCAAGCCCTGCAGCAGCTCCCTGTGAATTCAGTTCCATGTGAAGCTTTGCACTGAAGGAGCAGTTGCTGTCCAGAGTGCTGATCCTGTTCCTTGGCTCTCCTCCTGCTGATCGCTGTCCAAGGTGTTGATCCGGATCCTGCTGATCTCTGTCCAAGGTGTTGATCCGGATCCTGCTGATCTCTGTCCAAGGAGCTGATCCGGATCCTGCTGATCTCTGTCCAAGGTGCTGATCCTGATGCTGCTGATCGCTGTCCAAGGTGCTGATCCTACTCCTTGACTCTCCTCCTGCTGATCACTGTCCAGAGTGCTGATCCCGTCACCAAACTACACGCACTGCAGGAAACCGGACAGTTTAATCTTGTAAATATTCATCAGGATGATTAAATACTGTGGTAAAGTATTTTGGCCTTGAGTATGACATTATATTTCCCATTAAATACTGATCATCTCTCTCTCTCTCTATTTCTTTCTCTCTCTCTCTCTCTCTCTCTCTCTCTCTCTCTCTCTCTCTCTCTCTCTCAGACACAATCCTATACAGCACCACAAGGGGGCAGAGGGGCTGCCCAGAAGCAGTGTTTAAAAGGCTGCTGTACCAGCTTGTTTTCAGCACCTTTCTCAATGCTGTATTTTAGATCTTGCACACGAGACTGCACTCTGCAGTGTAGCATCATTTTTTAACAAAAACAACATGATAATAAACAGCTGTTCTGATTGGAAGGCTTTCATTGACACAAGAGTTATTTAAAGAAGCCTGTTTTTAAGAATTAAATAATTCCACAAGGCACAGAATGTATTGAGAGTTACTTTTGATTCAAAACGTTTGCATTGGCTGAATTAGAGGGGGTTGCAGGTTCACGCAACACTTGCCCTTTAGTAGTTTTTTTGTGTTATGACCAGGTTTGGAACTCAGTGATTGTACTTTTGTATTGCTCCTTCCTCAGCCCCTTTCACTGTCAAGGGATTTCCATGGTTCCATTGAGCATGTAAGGCACGCTAAAGTCAGTGCATTACAACTTCTCAAATGTTTATCCAATAATCGGCAGTTCATTTTCCAAGCGCCACAAGCTGCTTTGTAACTTCAGTGATTTCATTTTTCATTTGACCTTGAAAGCTTTTCCATCTGAAGCACATTCAGACAGTTTGTCCTTCATAAACTTAAATCTTTTTTGTCACTTTTATTGTAACTCTGAATCGCTTTCTGATGACCTGTGTAGGAAAGCAAATTTAGCGTAGGAGCCGCTCATCACGATGCGACCCCTTAAAGATAAAACCCTTTAAAGAGACATAATGTGGAAACTGTTCATCGCCGGGAACTTCCTTTGAACTGCAATACAATCGCAGCACATTTAATACATTCACATCAATGGAAAATATTCATTTCAGAAGCTGTCAAGTGTTTTTTTTTTAAGAAGGACAGTCTATTATTTTAAGAATATCACACTGCTGTGCAAATATTTGAAATGTATTGCACTACTACAAATGTTGATGAATATAATGATAAATCTTCCACAGATCACGGAGGAAACTACCTGCCTGGCGGTTTAGATTAGTTTGTATGCAGGACTTGAAAAGAAAGTGCCTGTCTGTGTACAAAACAGAAGAGCACCAGACAAGACTCAAAACTGAAGATGAAGAGAAGCTTGGTGGCCTGTATCGTCTGTGCACCCCAATCCCATAAACATATGCAAAGAGCCTGCCTGTCCTTTGTCGTGTTATTTGTATCAATTACTTTAAAGGGTTATGGTTTATGGTTTTTGGGTGACCAGTGTTTGTTCCGTGCTGTTCCCTTACAAAATAGTTATCAGCTTCAATGATTCTGTGCTGAAAGGCAAAAAGCACAAGGTCAACTACAATGTAATGATCTTTTGGCATAATGGTACATATTGTGACGCACGATTCCTGTATCATGGTAACATCGCGTTGCCTAGTAATACTGTGATTTGTTGACAGCTCTGCTGGGGCATTCTTTGGTCATTCTAACCACCCTGCTAACTTCTTTACCTGGTCTCGCAGCAAGGCGTGCAGAGAACGTGTGTCACTTCTGTGGTCATTTCACCTGCAGAGTAAAACTGCCCTCCTTCATTGCCTTCTTTCCTGTCAATAAACAAACTGATGCTGCTTCCCATATTGATTGGCACACTTTGCAGCACAAAGACACTGCCGAGGTGAAATGACTTTGGAACTGAGGCCGTAACGTGCAAATGTTTTCACCAAGTTCTGAGGATGTGACCACCTTTAAGGTACTACCACTTTATTACTGTAGGTACTGTAGCTAGTATTTATCTTTTTTAATTTTTTACCTATTGATTGTCCAGAAAATAGTTCTACTTGCAACATACTAACCCAAATATAATTACTTTTGAGATCAGTCAAAACCTTCATTTACAAAGGGTGGTAACCCTAATACAAGACTGAAAGCCCTCGTCTGTTCGATTAGCCTTATAATCACGAATCATGAAAGCAAGCACACAGAGTGCCAAGAGCGCAAATGAAATATGAGCTTTCACAGCGAATCCACTGTGAGCTATCTCAGCATGGTGGTGTTCAGATATACAATACCACTGTGAGCTATCTCAGCATGGTGGTGTTCAGATACACAATACCACTGTGAGCTATCTCAGCATGGTGGAGTTCAGATATACAATACCACTGTGAGCTATCTCAGCATGTTGGCGTTCAGACACACAATACCACTGTGAGCTATCTCAGCATGTTGGTGTTCAGACACACAATACCACTGTGAGCTATCTCAGCATGGTGGTGTTCAGACACACAATACCACTGTGAGCTATCTCAGCATGGTGGTGTTCAGACATACAATACCACTGTGAGCTATCTCAGCATGTTGGTGTTCAGACATACAATACCACTGTGAGCTATCTCAGCATGGTGGCGTTCAGACATACAATACCACTGTGAGCTATCTCAGCATGGTGGCGTTCAGACATACAATACCACTGTGAGCTATCTCAGCATGTTGGTGTTCAGATATACAATACCACTGTGAGCTATCTCAGCATGGTGGCGTTCAGACATACAATACCACTGTGAGCTATCTCAGCATGGTGGTGTTCAGACATACAATACCACTGTGAGCTATCTCAGCATGTTGGTGTTCAGACATACAATACCACTGTGAGCTATCTCAGCATGGTGGTGTTCAGATATACAATACCACTGTGAGCTATCTCAGCATGGTGGTGTTCAGACATACAATACCACTGTGAGCTATCTCAGCATGGTGGTGTTCAGACATACAATACCACTGTGAGCTATCTCAGCATGTTGGTGTTCAGACATACAATACCACTGTGAGCTATCTCAGCATGTTGGTGTTCAGATATACAATACCACTGTGAGCTATCTCAGCATGTTGGTGTTCAGACATACAATACCACCTTAACAAAAATCAAGGGTAGGTCAGATTGCAACTCCATTGTTAAAACTGCCTCAAATCCATGACAATCCAATTAACAAACAACAGCATGAAGCCCCTGGGATGCTGGCTTAAAAGGTACAGTCAAGCCTACCTCTAATGACCACCTTGGAGGGCAGAGAAGCACATGTATTGCACACAACTTCTATCATTTACTTTTGTTTTGCCCCTTCAGTACACTGAAGGAGGCACCAGATGAAACATTTGTCTGCAGAATTCGTTTTTATTAGTTTTACCACTTCACCTACTCAAGAGTTTTTTTTTCTTCAAATGCCTAGCACAGAGTGCAATCAAGGGACATTGCAAAGAAATCTAGCAGAGGATAATGGAGGCATTCTAACCATTCTGTTAGGCAATGCTACAATTCTAAATACATTAAAGGAAACCCTGCAACTCAAATAGCCAAAAATACTTTATTGGTTAAAATAAAAAATAAAAATAAAAAATAAAACATTTAGAAAAACTATGCATTTCGACTTTGCATTGCCTCCATCTGGGTACAATTCTACACAGCAAATCTGGGTTGTTTAGGATTGGATTATCTTGACAGTGATTGAGTTGGGATTTGGTTTTGGTTTAGATTCATCCTTTTCACAGTGGAACTATGCAGCAAATTAACCAAAGCAAACTTACTTGAAAAACAGCCATGCGAAACCTATTACCAATAAAAATACTACCAGTATCAACTGCCAATGTTTCTAGAGGTACTCAAAAAGACATTTAAAAATATTTATTTATCCTATACAAGACCTGATGCACCATTTTCTAATGTATTTGTTTGTTTATTAAATGATTATAAAGGAATACTATGTGTACTGTCTGATTCCTCCCTCCCCTATCTCTCCCTCTTCTTTAACTGGTAGCATATCTCTATCAGACTAGAATATGTGTTATTATAATCACCCTGACAGGATGACCAATCTCTCTACTAAACACTGACCACAACATGTCTAAGAGCATTGATAGATATTCTATTTATATTATAATCACCCTGACAAGATGACCAATCTCTCTACTAAACACTGACCACAACATGTCTAAGACCATTGATAGACATGCTATTTACAAATCAATTATTTTCACTTGCAAAAGCCAACTGCTTTATCTGCAAAATCTTGTCAGGTGCAAATTATATCCAGTCTTCATTTCAGGTAGACTGTTGACTCAGTCTGCCATCATTCCAATCAGTGTAGAGCTACCAGATCACTCATGCATGTACCGGCACAGTATCGGGAATCTCAGTCGACAGTCATCTTATTATGCATCTGGGTCCATTATGTATTGTGATACCAACAAGAACCATTAATGAATTAGTGATATCACAGTCACTAACAGTGTTTATCCTAAACACTAGACGACGCCACAAATAAATAGGCAAACTCTTTATTTAACCTGGAAGGTCCCAATGAAATTAACAAGGCGATAACGCTCTGGTTCCAACTACCACTGAGAACTCGACTCTCAGCTTGATCTGTGGTCATACTCAGACTCAGATCTCTCCACCCACAGGGAATAATTCAGACTGCTCTTGGATGTTACATGAAGGCGTTCACCATGATATGAACTCAGAGCAGCCCAAATCACAGACATTTAAAAAGCAGACTCGTTCTAGCAAACAAGGACATAAATGCACACATTTCTATGTTCAGGTCCACATATATATGCAATTGCACTGAACTAGAAGCTGTTTATTTCGCTTATTCTTGAACCCACTGAGTGTCGCCATGTGTCACTGCATGCGTCCTGCACAGCGGACCAGATCCAAACAAATAATCCTCTGCAGATGGAAACGAACCGGATCGATTTTCAATTGATTTCCACTCTACCCCAGTGGCAGATGGAAAAGGGCATAAGTCATACCCCAGAGCCAGCTTGGCATTCACTAGACTGCACCCCGAAACCTAGGTGAATCTCCCTGGAGGTGCACCATTTTCCCCACTCACTTCGATTTATGAGCCCTCTATCCAGTTTTGTTATCTTCCAGTAAATACATTCACTTTGAAATAGTTCATTACCACATGTGTGGCCACACCCCCCTTGATAATGTCACTTTTGTGGTCCAGCCCAACCTCTGCTGCACAAAAGCAGCAATTCATGAGTTAAGTGAAATCTGTTTGGATGGTCTCTGCTGCATTAATGACTGCTTAACATTTTCACTGCCTTTTCTTTACAGTGCAATCCTGCCATCACCATGGAAACAGAACTACGAGTGCTAGATGGAAAGGCAGTTCTGTGGTGTTGTAAACATTTAAATTGCATGGCTGGATCAATCCCTATTGGACAAAAAAAAAACAACCAGCACAAGCTGGACCCAAATTGGCAGTAATACAGTACAAGGGTGCTGCTGTTTATTTGCAGTGTTTATTGATTCTTCCCATTCTGTTGGTTGATGAAATTATGAATACGTTAGAACAAGATTCATTGGGCCATTGCTAAATATTACACAGTGCCATGATCAAACTGATATTGATAACATCTACATATAAATATTGAATGTTGTGTTGTTGTTTCCCAGCACTTTTGTTGTGTAGATTAAAAGAGCAGACTGCATAAATGATGTCATTTATTGATGAATTGCAGAACTTTATGATACAGGTGTAACCAGATTAAACCTTCCTCAAAACATGCAGTCCTCTCTAAAACATGTTAAATAAAATCGCTGTCATCTTAATCATCTTTTCATAAGATACCAATGTTTTGTTTTGACACACACTAGCCAGCTTTCTGTCACAGTCAATAAGCAATGCTCACTGCAGGTCACTAAACGCTAGGACTACATCTCTGACAATCGATTTCCATCACTCCCATTCAGCTTCAGCTCTCTCACCCAAAAAATACCATGTGGCAACAGTGATCGATACTCTGCACCAAGGACTGACCGACCTGGAAATTGCATGATGTGCCACTTATCAATACTGAGTCTAATTAGAAAAAGAGAATATGTGTTCATCGACCACTTTTGATGTTTTAGGGTCGTGTGTGTGTGTGTGTGTGTGTGTGTGTGTGTGTGTGTGTGTGTGTGTGTGTGTGTGTTTTATTTGGGTACAGGCTGGAATTTTTTGAAAACAAAGTATATGATTGGGTGAAAGACATTGGGTTAAATAGCTGTGACGCCCCACCAAAGCACGATTCAGTTGTCAATTCCAGGAATTGCTGATTGCATGCATCCCATACCAAAATGCAGAGTAGCTCAGTTAGCCACATGAGAGCGGAGGCCCTCTTCAAGTGTGAGAGACCTCAAACAGCAGGAAGCAGGGAGGACAGAGCCAGATACTCTTCCTCTTCTTCATGGTCAGCGTGCACTGATCCCAGCAGTGACAAGGAACATTTTCACTTACCCCGCTGTCACAGGAGGCTCTTTTCCACGGCCAGTGAAAGCAGGAGGTCCAAGATCTGCAGCTCCAGTGGGGATGACAGTAGCCTCAACCTCAACAGCACTGGCTCCCTGAAAAGCTCCACAAAAAGCTCAGTCAAGAGCAACAGCTCCAACGACGTCTTTCGACCGCACCACTTAAAGTCCAAGTCAAAAAGGACCGGCATTCCAGAAACGCTCTTTTTGCACCCCGGCATCCGGTTCTCCTCTCATAAAGAGGCTGAGAGGACAAGGAGCTGTTCCTCTGCCTCCGAGCTCAGCCTGACCTCCAGCCAGGGCCTGTCTGCCACGTGCGAGCGGCTGGAGCAAACAATCAAGGCCAAGCTCAAGTTCTCCGAGTTCCTGGACGAAGTGACCTACAGCGTGCTGGACCCTGTGAGCCTGAAGGCATTTGGAGTGCTGAAACAAAAGGCTCCCGTTCTTCACACTACATCACTACCTTGCTGCAAAGCTTTGGAAGCACTTGGAAGTATGAGGAAATCTTCAGAGCCCAGGAACCCAGTGGAGCTGGTTGGGAAGGCTTACCTGGAGACGGACATCGACAGCGTGAGGAGCGAGGACACTGCAGAGGCTGAGAAAGAGCATGGGGCACCACAGGACAGGAGTGGCAGCTGGAGCAACCAAGAAACTAGAGCACAAGCTGACAGAATGAGCTCCCCCAGCCCTGCATTCAAAAGGAGCAAGAGAATTCCAAAAAAAAAGTCTTCTTCTTTACCAAGATGTGTGACCATGGTGAGTACCTGCTTTCCAAACCCTTCTTTACCAACAGGTGTGACCATGGTGAGTACATTCTTTATTCAGGAAAACTGTGGTCCCTCCCTTACATACTTCAACAAGAAAAATCTTAGAAGGAACCGACATTAACACTAGCAATAGAGGTACTGTTTACTGGTTTCTAATCGCAAAAATAAACCCTTAGTATTGGACGTTACCTTGGCAGCTGAACATGTGGTAATGTGGTCTAATCGTATTGAAAAAAAACGATATTCAACTAACAAAGATGACATTTTGGCTGATGATTATGTTAGTTTATTTTTTCATATTTCCAAAAAAACAATTTTTCCCATGAACTTTTCTATAGTGCTATGTGTGCTAGCTGATGCATGGCTATGAGTGATGACTATCATACATCACTGAGCTCTGTAGTCTATATGTTTCTGCTTGACTGTTTCTTGATCGCCGTTGTCAGTCCGATGATTAATAGGTTTCAGCACAGATTATGTTCAACAATGAGTAAGATTTCCTACATACGAGGCAGGGAAACCCCCTAAATGTTCGTCTGCCTGCCGTCTGGAAAAGAAATAGGGCTGGAGAGTGGAAGCCAGTCATCTCGAGAGCCTCCGTTCCCTCAAGGATCCTCTGCGCTGGGGCTGATAATGATGAAGTGTGCTGTTTGTGGAAAGAATTGCAAGAAAAATGAATTATAAACTAAATGAAATAAATTAGCATATCTAACACTGAAACTAATTATCAGTGTCAAACTCAGGGAATGTTTTGGCTCCTTGGTTAAATCTAGATCTATCATTGGTGATCCTCTAAAGGACCTGCGACAAGCTGTCAAAAAACAAACTTGAGATGTCACTTGGAGGGGTGTTTTGAAACAGATATGGAAGTGAATACTAATTTGCAATATTTCTACAAGGTAGTCATTTTTTTGTTTTCATACAGTTTATTTTGCTGTAGATAAAATTGAATTAAATTGCATTAATAACACTGAATACCAATTGAAAGCTCATTATAGTAGAACACTTTGCACAAAACATTGACTCACCTAATTTGCCAGGGTTCATTTCAATTCAAAATTATTATTTCACCAAACTCAAAAACCTGGGAAGAAATGATGCTTTTAAAAAATACCAATTTAAATCAATCAATCAAGCAATCCTGATATGACAGTTAGGCAGGTTCACCATCTCACAACAGAATTAGATAATGCAAACACAAATCACATGAAAAAGGAAACTCATCATTTCTTTCACATCTGTAATGGATGAGTTAAAAAAAACAGACAACCACTTCATATCCCTGTATGCATGCCTGGTTAAGAGAAACATAGTCAATGGAGGCTGCTTTATTTCCTATGTGTGAAATTCAACAGATTCTATTACCTGTTACTAGCTTTTCTCTCTTTTTATCCCTCTCTTCAGTGCAGTAACTGAGTCATTCGTTGCCTCTGGCCCTAGGGTATGCTGTGTTTCTGCAGTCTGCTGCAATTTTTCCTCTGAGTTAATCTGTCAATATTTTCTGCTAATGCAGATGTAGATTTGTTTTGTGACGCTATGTAGATACTTGTCCAAAATCATTTGTTCAGCCTCATCTCTGCGTGCATCTGCAGCACGAACCTTTTCTTTTATTCATATCATCTCATTTGATTCTTCCCAGGCCTCTGACTGCGAGATGCATAAAATAAGGTAAGACAGACCCTTTACTTTTCTACTATTGTTTGTTTTAAACTATGTAGGTAACTGCTTATTAATGTTCTTATGATGTGTGCAATCTGTGCTGGCTATTTAAACTGAATGCAGATCTCAGTGAAAGACATGCCAGGGAAGCTGTGCATCTGATCATTCGGAACACATAAGCAAGCAAAGAAAGAAACAAAGAAAGAAAGAAAGACATCGTTGAGGAGATGGGTTTTGTTGTTTTTGCAGCAGCATACTGAATGCTGTTTCTCAAAAAAAAACAACGCAGGGAAAAAACAATGTAATGTGAATTGTGTTGAGTCTTGCAAAGATTTTTACGATTTGATAGTAAACCCCCACCAGCACAGGCAATTAGTACACTAGAGAGCTGGGAATTCCATTAGATTGGGAGTGCTTTTTTAAGATAATATGGGAAACACAAGCCATGCAAGCAATACGCTGTCTTTTCAGAGCTCTTTGTTATGCAGGGCTTTTACCATTGAATGTGGTGTAAAGGGACGAGAAAAGGGGTTTGTTTAATAGACTGCTACTATAGAGATGTTTAGTATATACATAGCGCTACTGGTATTTTTAATTGATTTGTTTGATTATATGACAGCAAGGCTTGTTTGTTGACGTCTTCTGCCAAATATCTTTAATAAGGCTTGATTCTGGGAAGCTGTATTTGTTTGGTTAAATGTGCAATATATTGTCTTGCTGCATATATATCTCACAATCCATTAGCAAACAGTGAAATTAAATATTCTCAAACAGATGGCTAGGACAACTGTGCTGACAGCTTCTGTCACTTTATATGAAGCTATTAGCCACTATTGTGGTAAGTGATTCTCGTGCTGCGTGTGCATGTGTATCAGAATGGTTCAGGACCTTCTTCTTGGGTTTGCACAGAGCACTTCAGCAGACATGTTTGCATGCAGTTCCTAATTTACAAAAAAAAAAACGCTTTTACCATAAGCTTCAAACTTATCCGGGTTCATTGTCCTTAACAAAGCACGCACACACACACACACCACTCCCTCACTCGTACACTCAATGTGTTCTTTCAACATTAGCCTTAGGAGAAATATCCAGTAGCCTCTACATTAGAATATTCACCCATGTTCTTATTAAATGCACGCCAATGCCAACTTTAATAACCAGTTTCCTTGAGGGACATGAGAACAATCTTTGGTGAAGATTGCAAAGGACCTGGAGTGCTAAAGCAAGTGTATTCCCCTGCCGTCCCTTTTAATATTTCACTAATTACGCTTCTGTGATAATGGCTAAGCAACTGTGTTATTATTGTACCAGCACAACATGCTGAAAGAACACTAAACTGTGCATGTTATTACCAAGCACATTACTATTTAAATACATTCACAGCTTTGTCAACACTTTGAAAAGCTGGACTAGAAAATTGTTCAGCCGCATACACACCTTTCAAAACAGTGAGCATCTCTGGAGTGACAAAGTCTAAACACGCAAGAAGCACCGGCAGCTGGCATCCTGCCTGCATTCAGTTACACTGCAGGTAGATTAGGTCCAGTCTGCTTCTTTATGTCAGTGCTTTAGTTCACAGTCACAGGGCTTTGACTACATCTATTGACTGTTAGAGTAGAGACCAGTCCAAGCAATATCTCTGTGTGACACAAGCTGTTGAGCTCTGCTGTATATTGAGAAAATAATGTGTAGGTTACACCAATATAAGTGTAGGGACCCTTCACAGAAGCTCATTACACTTAGCATTGGGCTCATGCGGTTCTCTTTCAGCATTGTATCAGGGTCAATGTTTTTCAGAGATTCATGACTTCTCCAACTTTGCAAACAATTGGTTGCTTCTCTGACTTTGATACGTAGATCATTTTCCAGAAGAAACGTTGGGTAACCTTTGCATGAAGTGTCTCTAATTGCTGTGTATTTACCTAGTAGCTACTTAGTAGCATAATTCTCTAATTACTGTAATTACCTAGTAGTTACTTAGTAACGTAATTTTCTAATTGCTGTGTATTTACCTAGTAGTTACTTAGTAACGTAAATTTCTAATTGCTGTGTATTTACCTAGTAGCTACTTAGTAGCATAATTCTCTAATTACTGTATTTACCTAGTAGTATCGTAATTAAAAGTGTTACCAAAGTTTGAAATACAAATACAGAATCAAGCCAGTTTTGCTGTTTCTAAGTTCCCATTCTCGCTATGAGAGAGGTTGAGACTGCAACCCCCTCTACCCTCCTCTCAACCCTGCTGAGTAACTTGAGTAGGAGATGACTCAATTGAGGAGACCATGTGACATGCAGCAGGAATGTGATTGGCTGCAGGTCTAACGCATGCGACTGGAAACACATTGTGTTCCAATCACTACTGCCCTGCACAGATCGCGTGGGAGAAGGTCATTCTGCCATAAGCTTTATTTGTATAGCAGGGCCCTCAGCCCTTTACGATTCTACCCACTGAACAGCGTCATTGCCTAAGCACTTGATAAGGGTGTGCAGTATACTTGAGGTATCACGGTACCAAATGGATTGTGAAACAGCAGAATAAAGGATTCCACTGTGTAATGGCAATCTGAGAAATCTCTGCAGCAAGATATTGTTTGTAAAGCAGACCTCTGCCAGACCTCGCCACGTCACCGCTGATCTTATTACTCAGACTTACCTTCGCTTAATTATCAAGTCCTTCCTTGGGCAAGTCCCCTTGTTAAAGGTTACTGTGTATTGTGTTGTACGATGGTAAAAGCATGCAAAGTGCATGGTGAAGTAAATGCTTATTAAAGTGTATTGTGTTATACTATGGTAAAAGCACATGTTTCTACTAACTGCCTTCATGGGTATTATTCTTATTCTATGTGATTGGGTGTTTGACATTATGGATACAGGATAGTAAGCACTGCTTTTAGCATGGTAAATGCAATGTATAGGCAAGGCAAACTGCAACACTGCACTGCATGTTCATCATGGGAAACTTTGTAGCTTCATACCATTTGATCAAGTTCTTCAAGCAAAGCATTCACCGCAGACACACAAACTGACCCAAATAAAATATCTACAGTTGCCCTTTCAAAAGGGAAACTGTAGCAACAGCATGTTATTGGTGCTGCATTATCATTACAGCATCCTATTAAAAAGTACTAAATACCAGAACACACAACAGCTGTGATAAACGGACCTCAAGTTGTTTTGTATTTCAATTTTTTTTTTGCTGTCTTAGAATGAAAGGATTGCACTCACAGCTATTATCACAGGGCTTGTTATTTGACACGATTTTTTAAAAAGCTGTCTCTAGGATAACAAGATGCCAGGATTGCAATGTAACCCCTGGGTTCATGTATACGGTGTCCTAGTTCCTTCTATTAATATACTATAGTGGTAGGGCAGCGTTGCGGTCAAGGCTGGCTAGCAGCGGGAATAGCAGCTGCAGAGGCAGGGGGCTGCAGTTCAAGCACTGGCTGCACGCTTTTATTAACAAAACAAACCAATCAAAATGCAAGGCAAAAACACACCCAAGCGAAGGCTGTCTCAGTGCAGGACAGCGAGCCCAGCCTGCTGCTCTCAGTCCTCTTTCTCAAGTAAATGAACCCCCTGAACAAAGCACAGGGCTCCTCTGATATACAGCTGACCATCCCCAAAATGACAACCAATCAACCAATCTGGGGAATGGCCACCTTCCAAAAACTGCAATTACTGTATTAGTCGCGTTGTAATTTAACAGATTATCCTGAGAAACAATTCTGCAGTTTATGGAAATTCTGCAGCATTTTCAATTTTTGCAAAGAAGAGTAAACAGAAAAAAAGTCAAACCTTACAGCTCCATACTCATGTTGCTGAATATTGCAATTAGCAAATGTTATTTACCCTAGCAGTGAAATCAATGTGATGATTTATTATGGGTGAGCTGTCGTTGCCAATTTAAACAGATTTTTTTTTAAATAGATTTTGACGAGCATTTATTGAAACTAGTAGATCTTATGCACTTATGCATTGAATCATGCGTGGTAGATTCCAGAGGAATGGCGATAGAGAGATCAGAGGAAGGGAAGAAAAGGAGGTCAGATTTAGAGAGGTTGAGTTTGAGGTGATGCGAGTGCATCCAGGAGGAGATAGCAGACAGACAGGTAGAGATACGGGAGGGGATGGTGGGGTCAGAAGTGGGGAAGGAGAGGAAGATCTGAGCATCATCAGCATAGAAATTGTATGAGAAACCATAGGATGCGATGAGGGGGCCCATGGAGCGAGTGTAGAGAGAGAACAGGAGAAAACCCAAGACTGATCCTTGGGGGACTCCTGTTGAGAGAGGGCGAGGTGTGGAGGTTGAGCCATGCCAGTTTACCTGATAGGTGCGGTCGGAGAGGTAGGAGGAGAACCAGACCAGAGCAGTGCCGGAGATTCCCAGGTCAGCAAGAGAGTATAGGAGAATAGAGTGATCGACAGTGTCAAAGGCAGCAGAGATCGAGGAGAATTAGGGCAGAGGAGAGAGAGACAGCACGGGCAGAGTTTAGCGAATTAGTGACAGGAGAGCAGTTTCAGTGGAGTGAGCAGTGGAAACCAGATTGGAGAGGGTCTAGCAGAGAGTGGTTAGACAGGAAAGCAGAGAGACCAGAGAGTTTTACCACCATTACTAATAATGAAGGGTTGGTTTGAGCATGCACCAGGCAGTGGAAACACAGAATTCGATTGAAACCATCAGAGCTCAAACAGCAATGCAGCGATAAAGCATAATCATTCAGTCAGCCTCGACACCACTGCGAAAGCAATGGCATATAACAGCATCCTTGTGAGAGTCCATGAAAAGATTAAGTACACTACTTGGCAAACAGTAGCGCTGTCAATATTTACTAATTGCTATACGTGGAATAGAGCCACAATCCACACTCATATTTAGGGCAATTGTGTGTCATGCTGCTGAAGAACAGAATGCAACAAATCAATAAGTCCCAGCACTGGAAGCCTGATTAACCCACTGTCTGGCAGCACATTCATCTGTGGGACAGCAGACTGAGCCTGGGAAAAGCAAACACAGCATTAAGCAATATAAACAGCCACCATTTAAAGCAAAAGTGCATGAAGCCCGCTACACAATCGACAGGGGGTATGCAGAACTCAGAAGAAAGCCAGAACTCCCTTAGTGTACCATATTTCTACAGTACCCTTCGTCTAAACGAGACGTGTGTGCAGATACATAGCAGGCTGTTATTAAGACTGGTACTTTTCAGATCGCTGCTATTCTTCGTCGGTCCTGCTGTTTAAGTTATCCTCTTACTTCTTCATCTTGGTCTTCAGATGCCTGTCTGCTGCTCTGATATCCGTGGGTTTGCTAAGTCCCTTGTGTCAGTCCTGTGAAGACTGTGAGATTCCCACGATAAAGAAAGGCGCACGACCTCGTCTAGTGCCTAAGTGGATTGAGAATTGCATTTCCTCCACCTTCCATTATCCACCCACGGCTCAGGACAGGCCTAGAGGCAGGGAGATTGATAGCCTGCCTGGATTCTGTGCAGAACGCACTTCTACACTTCTCCCTCCAAGCGCCTGTCATGAAGCTCTTAGAGGTTTATATGCTTAACAGAGCACATAGACAGTGCCACAGCGTTTCCCATAGCAAACATCTATCTACTGAAGTGATGTCCATATAGTATCTAACACCCATTTTCAAGGATTTGCAGTTCAAGTTTGGCTCCATTAATGTGTAGTAAATTCAGTCAGGTGATGTCTACCTTTGTAAGTTATTTATCCATAGAAATTACATCACTGATCAGCTTAGTCAAAGGAAGAGCAGAAACCTAACTTTAACTCATTTGAAGAATCATTTTTTAATGTCAGTTTTCAAAGGTTAAATAAGATGCCGTTTCCAGCTTCTAACAGAGAAATCAACAGTGTTCTCTACGCAATAAACCAGGCTCATTTCACACCAGCTTGAGAAATGATTGTAGGGTTTAATATGAATGGAATTAATATTAGCTTGTTTTGTTACCAAAACGGCACTGTGAATGCCACCTGCAATTACATGCACAGGGGCAGGAATCCCTTTTGTGTTAGATTGTGTTGAATCCGTGAAACTAATGTGCAGAATGTGCAGAGGTTCGGAGGAATCAGTGCTTCTGACCTCACTTGAGTCTGATTAAACCCCTAACCCGACCCCAGCTCCAAACTGGTTTCCATGCTGAATATATCCATTCCTCGGACAGGTAGCTTGAATGTGACTAGATATAAACGTACATATAAACTAGGTACGAGAGACACAGAACATCCACAGAGCATTAACGTCCAAAGGATGGCTTACCAAGCACTGGCCCGCACTCAATATGCTTTGAGAGTTGCTGGATACTGTAATGCATATGTAGAGTATCCCTAGGGCAGGAGCTCAAACTGAGTTTCTGTACCACAGGCCAAGTGTACGTCCTACTAAACCACCAACACTATTCTGCACAGCAGGGACTGATATCTCTCTCCAGGCTGTTTTATTTTCCTGAAGAAGATAGCATAGCCCAGGAGCTCTTTTAAAAGTACGAGTGGCTTATGAACAGCACATCCTGTGAGTCACACACAGCAAACACAATGTTTCATTTCCAAGCTAACAGATGTTCAATTTGCCTGTAAGTGTGGGCTCTCCAGAGCAGTGTGTTCCTGATTGAGTTCTGTGAGGTGGTGCTGCCGGGGCCGCCCCAGTGTAATGTGATTTAAACAGGAAGCGTGGCTCAGGGGAGGAGAGGTGGGATTGTGTAATCTATCTCCTCGGTCAAGCCTCCTAACAGCTCCTCCAGGAGCGAGTGCTTACAGCGCCCTCGGCTGCTTTCTTGTATCTTCAACTCGTGTTAATATCCTCTCTGCTTGCTGAAGATAACTTTAATAAAGCCCTTGTGGTGTGTGTGTGTGTGTGTGTGTGTGTGTGTGTGTGTGTGTGTGTGTGTGTGTGTGTGTGTGTGTGTGTGTGTGTGTGTGTGTGCGTGTGTGTGTGTGTGCGCGTGTGCCTGTGTGTGTGTGCGTGAGAGCGTGTGCGCGTGTGTGTCTGTGTGTTTGCCAGTAGATTCTCATTAAGGGCAGGCAGAATAAAGCTCAAAGTGGCTGCTATCAGTACATTTCCGGAGGAACTGAGAAGAACGGACTCCCAGGGGATGAAGACAGATGGTCATTTATGGTAGAGCCCTTGAAAACAAAAACAAAGCTACTGTATTTGCAGCAGTAATACATATATCTGTGTTTCATTTCTACTTTTAAAAAGACTTGCAATTAACGTGGCTTTTGGTTGAGGAACAAACTGCAGTGGTGATTACAAGAAGAAATGTGTGCTTGTAAAGCAGGCAGTGTGGTCTGATGCATTGTTACAAAAAAACACACGCACACACAGCAACTTTCCTTTTGTACAGTGGTGGGATCTGTACTGCCAACTTGTGGGCTATGAAAAAATAATAACACACAATAACACGCACACGCACGCACACACGCACGCACACACACGCACGCACACAGGCACGCACAGACACGCATGCAGACACGTGCACACACGCACGCACACACACACGTGCACACACACGCGCACACACGCACGCACACACACACGCACACACACACGCGCACACACACGCACACACACACGTGCACACACACGCACACACACACATGCACACACACATGCACACACGCACGTGCACACACACGCGCACACAGGCACACACACACGTGCACACACACACGCACACACACGTGCACACACACGCACACACACACGTGCACACACGCACGCACACACACACACGCACACACGTGCACACACGCACGCACACACACACACGCACACACAGCACTGCTTTCATGAAACTTTTCAGAGGCGTCATGCATGTGTTTTAATATCTTTTAAATGAAATGAGCAGTGTGTTCAAGGGTTGTCAGGGAGGTTATCCACTAGTCCTATCCATAGAAAAGGGAGAGGATCTAAGAGGATGCTATGTAAAAGATTGGCTGGCTTGTTGGTTGTGAATATACAACCAAAAAAAAATCCAAATCAGTTGCCATGGCTTGACATCAAAGAATGGTAAATGATTCTATTTTTTTTAAAACCTCAATTCAACAGTTTCATAAGATCCAAACTAGATTGATACAAATCATTGAGACCACGCTTTGTCAGTCGTTTCGATCATTGTATTAGAGGGATGCTACTGTATAATAGATGGTCATTATGGAATAAACTATTATGGAATAGTTTGATCACGTTTCACTATTGTTCATTGGATTCCAGTCACTGCACAGCATGCTTAGTGGCGAGTGATCCATTAGCTAATTGAAAGGGCCATATATGAAAGCATTTTGCCCCTCAGTATAAAAAGTGATAACACTGGAGGTGCCTGGGGATCAATTGACTTGAGACATGACATGTCCTTTAAAGAATGAATGGCCTTCTTTGTTAATATAGTTTAGTGGCGCCTCATATTAAATCATTCACTAATGCATCTTGGGATACATTGACGTGTTTCCGAGCAGAGTCTCTGTCGCCCTCTGCCAACCCAGATGGAACAGAAGCACAGTCCCAGCTCAGGCGATTTCAGGACATTACGGGTAGATGAACTGGGCACCTGCCCAAGGGGGTGGGGATGACAACCCCATGGAGTCTATTTTAATGATCTGAACTCTATATATCGATGAGGTCTTGTGCATTATCAATGGTTTTATTAATTAAATGAGTCATTAAACCATTGTCATGTACTGTATGTCTTGTACATATTAATGTTTGTGTTGAAGATCATCCTGGACCCCCCCCCCTCTTTTTCCTCTTGAGTCACTGTTGGAGAATTATTACTTACAAGAGGGTAACCCACCTTCACTGTTGACTACAGCTTGAGACAGGCATCATCCCACCATTTAAAAAGAAGTTTTTAGGTGTTCTGTTTCTCATAGATAAGACTTTGGCAGTATCTGTCTGCAGTTCTGTTCTGTCCTGTAGAGCGTTGTTAAGGGTGTTGAATCTGTTGTTGCTGCAGAAAAAAAAACAACAACCAGCAATCAAACGGTTTAATATGCCTGCCTTCCACTTGAATAAGCAGCATTGTTTCATGGAGTGGGATTGCTGCTCAGCATGCTAAAAGAAAACAGACTTCTCACAGACATTCCACGCCTGAATCCAAGGACAACAATACAGTAGGAACACTTCAAAACTTCATGTTGTATTGGTTCATAGTAATAACAAGATAACAAACGGATGATCAGGTCCATTCAATTCAGGGTCTGAATACTCCCACTGAATTTACAGAACTACCAGAATCAACCTCAAAACTACCCAGGCACGCAAACCTTTTGGCTAATGCCTTCATCGGTGTGATGATTTCAACTGGTGCTGGGTGGTGTTTTCTATGTTAGGTATAAATCTCCCCCATCACTGATCATTTTAATCCTCCTAGCGGCTGATGAGTCACTAATACTGACATCAGCATCAGACCCGTACTTGCCTCTCGTCTCCACAGCGTGCTCTTCGGTTGAACGGTGAAACGTTTGTCTCTGAACCGCATGGCTTGAGGTTCTCGCCCAGCCTTTGCCTTTCCATTCAAAGGGCTGAGATGCTAATTCGTTACACATAATAAAGTAATAATACATGCAATAATGGATATGTAAATGGTGAAAGAGCAGGAAAGGAGATTTACCAAAAGTATGCCAAGTATCATTTATAAACAAGTAAAAGCGAGATCAAAAATGAGGTTGATTTTCTGGTAAAGCTGCGTTTTGTTTTATTAATTCCAACATGACAGCGAGTCGTACACTGTGCTGTTAGCCCTTGTGTTTTTAGTTTCTGATTAGCAGTTGTCTTTGTGCAGCAATGAAACAACGGCATGCTGTTTAGAAGACTGTCAGCACTGGGATAAACAATGGGGCTGCTGCAGGTCTTGCAGCACAACCATCACAATCCTATCTGGGCTGAGAAAACCAGGTGGAAATTACATTAAATGTACTGGGAGTTGCATTTACTTACAGTGGTAGATAAACCCAAGAAAGGAACTACCATATCTATTGTATTTTAGAAAAAGTCAATACCCAACATGAAAAAGCAATATATCGAAGACATATTAAGCTGAGGGAACACAAAGCCACTGAAACCTTGTCCCCTGAAACCAAGTTCCAAGCCACAAAGTGGCTTTGTGTTCCCTCAGATTGATCAATATTATTTATGCGTGTTAAATAGCACTTGTTCTTAAATTAAACCGCAGAAGAATGGATTTTGTGGGTTATTGCTGGTGGAATGGCATTACTGTGTTAATGAAAGCCATGACAGTGCCTCTGTATCACTGGTTGTGCGGTAGAAAGGGCCTCCTTATAAAGGGGGAGCACTGGATTTCAAATGCATTGCAATCATACAGTACCGACACTGCATAGATACATGCATACAATATATTCAGTGATTTAGATGGAATAAAAGCACCTTTAGCCATCAACCACTATCATGGGTTAAATGGCACTTACATGACCATCATTAGGGTGTGCTGATAAAGAGTACAGGATCCCTCCAAATGCTGTCGATAGGCACAACAAGAGGGTAGCTGCAAGCCTAATAGATTTAGCCTGGATTAATAAGCAAAGCTGCTGTCTGAGTTCTGCAGGCAGTAGCACTTGTTTCCATCCTCATTTCTCTGCACTATAGTGCTGGGTTGCTGTTGTGAAGTAGTCAAGACCAGCGCCAGTCTTTCAAGTCAGTTAAGGCTTTAGATTCCACATTCCCAGGGTGTTAAGCTTCTCGGTGTATTGAATCAGTAAAGAGAAGAGCTTCACAAGACTCAGGGATATGATTAGGGCTCCTGTTTTTCGGGTTTTATTAATTATATTTTTCGGTGCTTATTTTTAGCTATTTTTGAGTTTTATGCAAATAATTTTTTTTTATGGGGGGGGGGGGGTGTACTGTATGACATTTTTGTTTTAGGTTACTTTCCAAAATGCTTGAGCGTTTTTTTTTTTGTGTGTCAAAATATGTATAGTAACTCGACAGTACTGACACACTCCAATTGTAGCTTCTTTCCTTTGCTGTCTTCCACAGTGAAATCCCTCTGGTCACGGGCACATTCTTCTGGGGTTTTTGTGTGGAGGCATTTTTGTATATTTCGCCACAATTCTGTTTTAAATCCTCAGTGTCTTAACTGTAACACAGCTTTAAATCCCTCTAACAAGCCACCATCCTGATTGTAATCTCATTTTAAATCTTGCAAGCGGAGTCTCCAATAGAAATGTAGGAATGTGCTGTCACTCAGTAGTTGGGGCGGGTTTAAAGTATTCAAAACGAATCATTGATAGATGCAAGTCTGGAAGGCGGGGCATTGCCCAGCAGCACAGGGAAATGTATTTATTGTTATTTTTGTTGTAGATTTTATTTTTTTTGATGGGGAGATGGTAAAAGTGAATCGATTAACCATTTCCACAGTTTTTCCAGTGTTTTCCGGTGTTTACTGGCTGTCCACCGATTTCATTTGATTGAATTTTTTTTTTATTGTCGGTGTTTAATCGGTTAAAACTGAAAATCAGAGGC
>CM060269.1:510000-525000 GCA_030684275.1 Acipenser oxyrinchus oxyrinchus
GCTCAATGAAATCTACAGAGATGAGAACAACAGCAAAAGCTTATTTGCGGATATTCAGTTCCCTGCCTGCTGCAGGGTGTTTATTTATGGATGTATCTGTGCTTGTCATTCATTCGTTCATGAAATGCACATAGACAATATTAATAAATGAACAACACATATACTGCATTGCATACACTATACTCTATAATGTTTAGAAAATCAAAATGATAAAATGAAGATTATTAAAAGCATTTCTTACAATCGTCAATATTCAGGAATGGGTTAGGGTTAGGGTTTAGGGTTTAGGGTTGAAGGGGAAAGAAAACCATTTGACAATGTGGTCAGGCTAAACTGGCTAACTGATTTCAACCTGAGCCTGACCACAGGGACTGTACAAAGAGTGGCAGGGAGACAGCTTCTCGGCACTCAGGAGCAGCATTAGGTGTTTGTGCTCTTAATCCTTTTCCCTGTGATAGCCTTAGTTTGGGTGACTATTCACTTTTGTATCTCTATTTGTTTAAGAATAAACATGTGTTACCAGGTGCTTAACTGCACTTCATGTGTCCTGCCTGTGCTATTCCTTCTGCACTTCATGCTGTGTTAAAAGCATAAAGCATTCTTTAACAACAAGGGGGTGACTTTAGGAGTGATGGCTGAGGGTCAGGATGGGTAATGTCATTGAGCCAAGGAGGTTTTGAGAATCCCTGTCTCACCCAACTGCTGTGGCTGGTTCATATGGGAGGAGGCTTCACTGCCTGCACATCCCGGGTCGCTGATCAGTCTGGCTTCCTCTCCCTGCTGTGGCTGGTTCAGATGGGAGGAGGCTTCACTGCCTGCACATCCCGGGTCGCTGATCAGTCTGGCTTCCTCTACCTGCTGTGGCTGGTTCAGGTGGGAGGAGGCTTCACTGCCTGCACATCCCGGGTCGCTGATCAGTCTGGCTTCCTCTCCCTGCTGTGGCTGGTTCAGGTGGGAGGAGGCTTCACTGCCTGCACATCCCGGGTCACTGATCAGTCTGGCTTCCTCTCCCTGCTGTGGCTGGTTCAGATGGGAGGAAGCTTCACTGTCTGCACATCCCGGGTCGCTGATCAGTCTGGCTTCCTCTCCCTGCTGTGGCTGGTTCAGATGGGAGGAGGCTTCACTGTCTGCACATCCCGGGTCGCTGATCAGTCTGGCTTCCTCTCCCTGCTGCAGTTCCCTTCAGGAGCAGAAGGAGGACCTGCGGAAGTGCCTGTCCTACACCACCCACAAGCTGGAGCTCCTGGAGTCTGAGTGCGACGCCACCCGGCAGTATCTGGAGACCGAGCTGCGGCGGGCGCAGGAGGAGCTGGAGAAACTCACAGAGAAGCTTCACCGGTGAGTCAGCAGTGAGGAACCATACTGATATGAGCACATGAAGAGACCCCTCGACACACTACAGTACTGTAGGGTCAGCAGTGACCAACCATACTGATATGAGCACTTACAGCTCTGTGTTCTAGGAAAATTTAAACAAATGCATGAACAGTGGTACATTTAGAAATACTAAGGGAGTGTAGAAATTCAATGACAAACATTTCCACCACAGATGTTGCAAAAGGCTTGCTTTGTCGAAATGTTTGTCATTGACTGTACTGACACCTGATCAATGAGTAACTCCGATGTAAATACACAGTAATTAGAGACACTGCATGGAACGTGTGATCTATACATAGGGGGTTACATCTCCCAAATGTGGAAACTTTCATTAAGTGGCAAACGCTCTTTTAATAAAGCTCTGGAACCGAAACTGAGAAAAGCAGAACAACTGTACTTTAAACTCAAATACATCAGCAAAGCAAATTTGTGCTTTTAAAAAAGTTACAAAATAAAGTGCATGTGCTCAGAATCCACTTACCAAAATCAACTTTCTATTATATGAACTAAAAGCCATTATTCAGCATGCGGTCCAATGCATGTGTTTTCCCTCTTATGTCCTTTTTCACTTGAACTTCACTGCTTCCACTGCACTTTTAGAGAAAGTTCTAAATGGTGGGATGATTAAAGGGCATTTTAAGTACTTTTTGGCATTTTAGGTAGCAAAAGGATTAGAGAGAGGCAGCCAGCTGTGTTAATTAAAAGCACTCGCTCCGGCTCTCTCTCCAGAGGCGAATGGGCGCCGGGCTGGAATTATAAAATCACTTCAATTCAAAGATGGGTTTCTGTGCTGCTTTTTCATCAATACATCCTTAGCTGTCCTGCTTTAATTGCTCTTGTAGCAAAGACAGAGTCCCCCCTGTTGGTTCTGTAATGAATGCATGCAATGCCATGTGCTTGTTAAAATAATAATGAATGCATGCAATGCCATGTGTTTGTTAAATAATAATGAATGCATGCAATGCCATGTGCTTGTTAAAATAATAATGAATGCATGCAATGCCATGTGCTTGTTAAAATAATAATGAATGCATGCAATGTCATGTGCTTTTTAAAATAATAATGAATGCATGCAATGCCATGTGCTTGTTAAATAATAATGAATGCATGCAATGCCATGTGCTTGTTAAAATAATAATGAATGCATGCAATGCCATGTGCTTGTTAAATAATAATGAATGCATGCAATGCCATGTGCTTGTTAAATAATAATGAATGCATGCAATGCCATGTGCTTGTTAAAATAATAATGAATGCATGCAATGCCATGTGCTTGTTAAATAATGCAGCAAAATACAAATGAACCTTTACACGTTCAGCTATAAAACAAATACCTGACTGCTTTCACATGTCCTATCTGTTTGTTTCATTCAGAATGAGAAGCTAGTTACTCTTTTCTGCATAGCTCTTCTGAGGCTCTGTGGACGTCATTCCTTTACAGCTCAGTAACACACAGGTTTTTAACATTAATGTCTTTCAGGATCCAAAACAGCTATTCAACCTTACAGAGGATTAATCAGGATCTGGAAGAACAAATCCACCGGGCGGTAGGTGGACAGACTGCTATAGTAAAGAGATGAGGTGCTGGCAGTGCGACATGGAACTGGAGGCTCGTAAGCTCGTCTTGCTACTCTAACACATTTAAATGCAAATGTGCTGAACTTAAAACAGTTGCCGTTCACAACACAGAGCTAATGCACAGCACCTGCAGTTCAGTCAGGAAACTCATGCAATAGATTATTTATTAAAACACAGACTAGAGAACACAACTACATTATACATATTTTACTCTACATTCTTTGGCCCTTGGCCTCTTCTTTCGAGGTACCCTTGCCCATAAATTAGCTTGCAGATAAGTAGCTGACCGCAGGGAAGCCAAGGGCAGGGGGGCAGGATAGCTGCCCTCCCCTGTTAGGCGAAGCCAGAAGCAGGTGGAAGCTGGGGAGGAGGAGGCGAACTTTCACTCAGCAGGGACATAATGGATTGAGGTAAGATATAAATCATTTCCTTCCCGATCATTGGACATATTGTTTATCAAATGACAAATAAGATACTAGCTATTCGATTGACAAGGTAAGCTCTTACTGTATGTTTCAACTATGTAAATAGTTAATGCTGTTATATTCAGGCACACAATTTGAAAAAAAAACATGCATCTGTGTTATCTCTGTATTTGAATAGCATTGCACTTCTATAGAAATAAAGAAAAAACTGATCACAAAAAGGAAGTGAGGACAGAATAGGGTCCTTAAGCTGCATAGTGCATGTAAGTGGCAGAGCTCGGTGAACTTCGATGATAATTTATGCACACTTAAAAGTGAAGAGACCGCAGCGGGACCGGCTGCAGTCAATGATCCTGAACTCTGGCTCCAGAAGATCTATAGTTCAGACCTCTCATCTCCTTGTTGGCATTCCTTAAAAGTGCTTTCCTTTGGCCCGGAGAAAATGTCATTTACTATGGCTGGTTAACTTCCCCAGCTTTGGCAGTTTCAAATTCAATCGATAGTTCAGTTGCTTTTCATCTGGGAATTTCTTTCAATATCAGGGGCTGTTTGCAGATTGTTTGGCCGTCTAGATTGGAATACAGTTAGCAGATCAGCACAAGAATGAAATGTGAAATCATGTGCTGTCTTCTAGAGCATGCTCCTGTTTCTACTTGTGAAACGTTAAGTATTAGAAATGAATAAAATATTAGCGAGGGAGTGAGTGTGTTAAACTCTCTGAACAGAACTTCTAGACCGGGGATCGGTGCTTTCACTATTACAGGCGACAGGTATTGATTCACTTTTTTCACTTTAAAAATAACTAAGAAAATGTTTAATGAGTTAAATTGAAAAGGTCCAATGGCTCTCTTAGCGAGTCAACTTCCCACCTAAAGGTCCAAGATTTGATACCAGCGTGCCAATCAGATGCACCCAGTCCATCGAGGATCCTAATTCCTATAGACTGCTGGTTCAGGATTGCGCCTTCAGATTGGAAATGGAAAACTGAATTGAATAATAGGATGGAATTAGCGGATTCAATATTGATTCTGTCTTCCAGTATCAGAAGGCGCTGCTACTATCTGCACACAGCTTATCAGCGCTAGCCGAACACTCCTCGCGCTGTGAAAGCAATTACGTGATCAGAGAGGGGCACAATCGATGCCACAAGCAATTTACCTTTTCATGAAACCTTGTTAAAGCACTATTACTGTGAACCAGATGGAAAATATCTGAGCAAGCCCACGAGCATTAAAGAGCCCTTGTTCTGTAGCTGTTCTTAAGTGAGGAGGGTAGAAATAACGCCTATCAGTCAATGGGCATTGCAGTTTGCAATTTGCAATTGTAGGACCCAACCTCTGATGTGTTTTTTTTTTACCATGTAATTTACACTTAGTGCTGTAATCTGTTCTGTATTGTATGACAATATGAAGAGGTCTGTTCACTTGATTGAAAAAGCGGCCGATCTAAATACCACCACTGCTTGGATCAATAAAATAGGCTCTTTGTATGTCAAGGTTACGAAAACCAAACATCTAACAGTAAGCACAAGCCTCTACAGTGCATGTGAGAATGGGGTTAGGGTCAGGGTCAGGGTCAGGGTCAGGGTCAGGGTCAGGGTTAGGGTTAGGGTTAGGGTCAGGGTCAGGGTCAGGGTCAGGGTCAGGGTCAGGGTCAGGGTCAGGGTCAGGGTCAGGGTCAGGGTCAGGGTCAGGGTCAGGGTCAGGGTCAGGGTCAGGGTCAGGGTCAGGGTCAGGGTCAGGGTCAGGGTCAGGGTTAGAGTCAGGGTCAGGGTTAGGGTCATGCTTAGGGTCAGGGTTAGGGTCAGGGTCAGGGTCAGGGTCAGGGTTAGGGTCAGGGTCAGGGTCAGGGTTAAAGTCAGGGTCAGGGTTAGGGTTATGTTAGCCTCTGCAGTGCTAGTGAGGGTGTGTTCAACTCCACGAAGGGGTTTGTTTGAATGATTTAGACAATGGCACTATTTAGATTAACTGAATTAGAAACACTACAGCATCATATTCAGGAAAGCATTGATCCCAAGACGGTAACTACTGTATTAACTATTAAAATTAGAAAATAAATAGTCGGAAACAATAATTTCACCGTCAAAACTCTAGATGATGATGTTTAACAATTGTAGCTATAGTAAATGTGTTTATTATTATTATTATTATTATTATTATTATTATTATTATTATTATTATTATTATTATTATTATTATTATTATTATTATTAATATTAATAGTAGTAGTATTCTGATGACTGGTCTTCAGGAAGTGATTGTACAAACCTGGTCTTTTATTCTACCCAAGATGCTTTTAACCCTTCGGAACCCCTCTTACTGTCTATTAGCCACTATTTGTAGGAATGTCTAGTAATATTAATTTGTATTTAACTATGGAGTCCTTGTGGTGGTAAGCAAGCAGCTGAGCCCTTTTAAGCTGTGATACATGGCACGGGCTGTGATGGATCACACAGCCCCTTCTCCCATCAACGCATGGCCTTTGAAAATCCGTTCCCATGAAGTGAGCCAGGCCGGAGCAGTGGAATGTAATAAACAGTAAATCAATAGAATGTTCAAACAGGAGCCTGACTGCGTAAGGAAGAGGGGTTATTTACTCAAGCACTATACAATAGATCCTTTTTGATTTGCAGTCATATCCCATTGTAGAGAGCCTCTCACAGCCTCTCCGTTATCTGAAATAAATCAATGTTAGAATCTCATACCACTACCTGCCCTGCGCTTTGCAGAGGGGCTGGGATAGATGAGGTTGTTTAGAAGTCCGTCAGGCCGTGGGTTAGAGAACAGCACTGTCCAATCTAATTAAAGCTGCTGGGTTTCATTTCCAGCTGTGAGCAATGGCTTGTCAAAAGAAATGCTGTCTAATAAGTGTGCTGGTGGAAGGGAAATTAATTTCTATTTCAAGCTGTCTGTGTACAGACTATCAGAGAAGCGGACTGAGACGCTTCTGTGCAGACAGAGAATGCATCAGAGTCAGGCTGCGGGTGACTATGAGCTGGAGCTCAGCACTGAACCATGAAATGCACGTCCCACTGCTTATCTAGGCATTTATTTTCCAATTATACCCCCAGCTATTGAATAGCAATCATTTTATCAGCGGATGTTAATTGAAATAAAAAATGTTGAGGGGTCTTACATTGAAAAGAAGAAAGGTTTAAGCAATAATAATTATAATAATAATAATTTAAAAAATATATACTTTTGAAATTTGATTTGAGGATTTGCTTCAGTGCAGCTGCTGGGCACAGAATAATTCCATTCTTAGACAGTGATTTATTTGTATTTTTCATGAAGTGTGAGGCTGTCTATCCACATAGATATTGCAATTGTAATGACATGCTAAGTTATAGGTGTGAACTGGGACAATACAATAGAATCATATGCTGTCATGTAAATGGGTTTCAGAATTTCATTTTCCAGCATCATTCAATGACACATTAGTGCCAGTAACAGACTGACAAATTACACACAGACACACTCGCTCGCAAGCTGTTGCATTTGCAGACCCTCACAACACCAATGGTAATAACTCTCACCTGTCAAGCATCTCACACAACTAGAAAACAGCCACGCTGATCCTGATTCACTGAAAGCAGACAATAGCAGAAATGTTTGGACTCTGACTTTGCTGAGTAGAAACATTAATATATCTCTATTACCTGATTTGGATCAGATCTGCAAATCAAATGCATCTTCTTGATAGAAAGATAAAAAAAGTCTAGACTAAAGTTTGCAGTGAGATTTGGCTGCAACGAGGAAACTCAAATGAATGTGCCTTTGCGGAAGAAGAAACATCTATATCTTGTAGATTGCATGTGGCCTATGTGTGAAACACTGAGGGCACTTATCTCTAATGATCTTGTGGGGCTTGTCTCAGACTGTAATCTCCAGGTGATGTATTAAAGACTGCGTGCAGATTAATTGGATTTTTATCAGCATACACAAGGGCACTAAAACTGGTGGCACTTTACTTTATTACTAGGGCTGATATAACAAGATCAATATAAAATATGTGTTTTGAATGCATGCAAGAAGCGGAAAACTTCTCTTTGAATAAAGCGCAGAAGGGCAGGTGCAGCTGGAACTGCCTTTCTGTAACGACAGAGAAGGACACACAGAGGAATTCTTTGGAAACGACTCTTCCATAATATTGTGTGTAATACTTTAATAATTATGAGGCAACACAGTAATAAGAATGCTGCAATGAGGTATAACTTGTAATTACATGGTTATTACCCATTCATGGTGATTGATGTCATCAACTGCAGATCAAAAGACCTCTGCTGTTTAGTACATTAGTACAGTTCTGTCTTCATCAGTGTGTGTGATGAAGGCATTAGCCAAATCGTCTGTCTACTTAAATGTGTATCCATTTCCATAACAAGTAAATTAGCAATCAATGAGTTAATGAAAATAAACAGATAATTAGAGATAAAGTGAGTCCATTGTTAAAAAAAGGACATAAATACCTTATTTGTCTATCTGTAGACAGACAGACAGACAGATAGATAGATAGATAGATAGATAGATAGATAGATAGATAGATAGATAGATAGATAGATAGATAGATATGAATATGGTCAACCATTCCACCCTGTTGTGCTGCCTGACAGGTTGCCATGGCAATGAATACTGAATAACCAAGAAAATAAATGAATCGTGTATAGCTGGGGGTTTTTTTCAGGTAGAATTGAATGAAAGGGTGTCTGTAGCTTCAGAACTAATTAATTTGTCAGCCTTGGTCTGGCATGTGTTCTGCATCACTGCTGTTTGCTTAGTGAAAGCCTCTTATCTAAAGAGAACAATAGAGATGGTTCGAGGCAGCGCACCTTCAGTGGCGTGGAATACGACGGCCAGGTCTGAAGGGCTTATGGCAACGTTAGCTTTAATAGAACAGGAGAAACGATTGGGGGTTTGCTGTCCAAATCAGAATGGGCTGCGCCTCTACAAATGATAGTGCTCAGTGTCATCCTGTTTTAATGAACTCCTACTGTTTGAAGGAGACAAAACAGCTGTTAATTTAACAAAACTGGAACCGAACAACTGAGTTATATATTTCAGATAACTTTAGCAGTCTGTTTATGATAATTATGACGTAGCTGCAGAATATGGTGAATCTGTGGAAGACTGCGACTGTCGCAGAGCCTGCAAACTCTCGTCAGATCTGGACTGCCTGTGCTGATGAGACACCCTGTATAATTGCAGATGCTAGCAGGTTTTGATATGGGCTGCTTTGGCCTGCATTGAGAGTGCTGTACTAGCCACCCCCTTGATTCCATGACTGTCGTTTACAGAACACAATTCAAAGCAGCAGAAACAGTTTGTGTCTCCTTTTCATTTAAAATGCCACATCTCTCTTTTGTTGTTGCTGATGCCTGCTTTCTTTTTATTTGGGCAAACCTTTTGTATTCCCTTTCAAATGAAATGATTTGTCTTGTCACTCCTCCAGTCACAGCACGACGATGACGACAAGAGAGCTCTGAGTCACGAGATCATTGTTCTGAATAATCACCTTATGGAAGCCAAGATAACCATCGATAAACTCCGGGAGGATAATGTGAGTATGGAAACCAGGCTCTTCACTCCTTTTCAATGCAGTTTCATCCCCCATGTTGCCCTGTATTGTTTTCCCACCAGATCACATAACAAGGGGGGAACCAGGATTCATTCAGTACAATTATATTGGATTATATAGGCTCCCAGAGACCCAATGTGAATGCAGTCGTATGGGAGAGGTTGCAACCTTTCGGATCTCTGCCTTTAATCTTTTCTTTTTTTTTAACACACTCTGCAATATCCTGTGTTGCCAGCCACCACCAGACACATTTATTAACATCCTTTTTATTCTAAACCCTCCATGTATGTCATATCCTGGAGATGTTCTCGTACAGTGTTGCAGCCCAGCTCCACTTTGACTGATGATTTTTAAATATATATATACACTGTATATTTCAGTTCATTTAAACGCAGACCTGGGAACTAGCAGGGAGTGGAACACTCTGTGCTCAGGGCTGGAGTCAGAATGAATGTAGGCAACTTTCCATTTTCTGCCAGGGTTTGATTTGTCTCTGATTAGGGATTTCTTGTGCATGCTACAATCCACATATGCCTTCTGCCTGTTAGTATTTTATATCCTCAACATGGCAGTGATTAAAGAATTAAAGAATCTTGCTTTCTGCAAACATACCCCAGCTAACATGAAATGCCTAGTTGCATCCGGTACAAATATTTGACCCCAAGACCCGACTGCAATGTTGTTTTGAGACCTGTGTGCTCAATCAGCATTGCTAACCATTATTATTATTATTATTAGTTTATTTAGCAGACGCCTTTATCCAAGGCGACTTACAGAGACTAGGGTGTGTGAACTATGCATCAGCTGCAGAATCACTTACAACTATGTCTCACCCGAAAGACGGAACACAAGGAGGTTAAGTGACTTGCTCAGGGTCACACAATGAGTCAGTGGCTGAGGTGGGATTTGAACCGGGGACCTCCTGGTTACAAGCCCTTTTCTTAACCACTGGACCACACAGCCTCCTAAGGATTCCGCCAGTTGGGATAATACCAGAGATTTATCATCAGTTATCATCAATACACATGAACAGTGTGATACATCGTAGCACATCTGATGTAACCGGGTTTGTCATTCGGACAGCGTCAGGGAAGCGAGTGTTTTAAATTGACAATGCTGAGCCCATGATGAGCGATAGGCAGGGAGGTGGACTCCCCTCAGCACGACACAGGCCACATACAGGCTTGAACATTTCTCAAGCTTCGGATTGCCACTGGTTGCTACTAAATGACTGAGAGGTTCTGCAGTTATACCTGCCTGACTCATCCTGCTGTTACGCTTGGTGCTGCGTTTATACAGGAACCTGGCTGCGGAGGGAGGGGAGGACGGGACTGGAATAGCATGCTCACTGAGACCAGTTCCTATGTAGAATGCTGTTTTGGACTAGGGTTAGGGTTAGGGTTAGTCCCTTCTCTGTGCTGATGAGAGTAAAGGGTTAAGGTTAGGGTTAGTCCCTTCTCTGTGCTGATGAGAGTAAAGGGTTAGGGTTAGGGTTAGTCCCTTCTCTGTGCTGATGAGAGTAAAGGGTTAGGGTTAGGGTTAGTCCCTTCTCTGTGCTGATGAGAGTAAAGGGTTAGGGTTAGGGTTAGTCCCTTCTCTGTGCTGATGAGAGTAAAGGGTTAGGGTTAGGGTTAGTCCCTTCTCTGTGCTGATGAGAGTAAAGGGTTAGGGTTAGGGTTAGTCCCTTCTCTGTGCTGATGAGAGTAAAGGGTTAGGGTTAGGGTTAGTCCCTTCTCTGTGCTGATCATGTTGGTATTCGTGCCTCTTCTCTTTCCAGGACCTCTACAGGAAAGACTGCAATGTGGCTGCTCAGCTGCTTCAGTGTAGCAAATCCCATTTCAGAAGCCACAAACTCTCAGAGGTGATTCTCTTGCTTTACTTTCCTTCAATTTTCACATTGCTGTCAGATTGCAATTAGTCAATCAATCAGTCAGTGAGCGATCCCTTTGTTTGTTTAACCAGCTTAAACCATTGAGAACAATTTGCAGGAATTATTTGACCAATAAAACATACAAGCTGTAGTTAATGCGCTGTAACAGATACAGTCAATAAGTCGTGTTACACACAGCACTTGAGTAAGAACCACAGAAACATCGCAGTCTCAGTACCAAACACTGTGCCTTTGTGAATGCCTGTCTAGACCCGGGTTCAGCCTCTCTGGGGTGGTGGGTCTTTCTGCTCCATGTGTAATAACTGTAACCAGGGGCTCATTTGTGTGGGATCGCACTGCAAATGAGTATTGCCATGGAAATGTTTATTATGGTATATCTGTGACTGTTTGTGACTGTTTCTCCCCTTGCCTTTTACATAATGAACTAAATAAAGTCATTAATCAATACTAGAACTGTTTATTTATTCAGGCTCATGGAAAACGAAATGCAGTTATGTGCACTAAATATTCTTTGAGAGATGTGGGTAATGTAGCGGACTGTGCTAAAGACATGATTTTCTTGAAAGCATCACATGTCTTAAAGTGTACTGAGCTGTAAGATAAAAACATCAATAAATAATAATAATAATAATAATAAAAAAAACTTTAAAGTTAATGCAAATGTGTGCATTATGCGAACAGAGCCATCTGCTGGATAATTAGAAAACTACCTGTCTGTCTTTAAACAGGTTTGATGTAATCTAATGCACATGTTCTTCTGTGCAATGGGCATACTGCTGCTAACCTCTAGAATCTAAGACAGGACCCTATAAAGACGCTGTAAGAGATGTAACAGCTCTAGATAAAGGCTTCTTTGCTAATATGTTTTAAAATGATGCAAACCATAATGTCCCTACTGGGGGCCCCTCGCTAAAACGAAATGAATACTTTCAAGAAATGAAGAGGCATTTTAATGTGCTGTAATAATCACATCAACTGCCTTTTCTAACACAGCGATATTAAGATGCATTCATATTAAGTGGCAGTAATCAAAGGCTGATCGATTTTGCAAGAAGAACACATATCCCACGACACCTGTCAATCACAACAGTTGATAAGGTACGGCTCAGTGGAGTCGACCCCTGAAAGAGAGTTTAGACACGTGGCTGAATAATCTGTCTGCTCTAGTACCCATGCTTTGCACATGTGTGTAGTACACTGTGGTGTATGAAAGAAGATGAAAAAGATAGAAGATATCAGAAATTATACAAAGAGAACTTTAAGACATTTGCTGCTGTAAATCAGCGGGAGAATAAAGCCTTGAATTTGAATTTAAAATCAGCTGTTATTTGAAGAGATCATTTATCTCCAAAATGTTATATATCTATATATATATACAGTATATATATATATATATATATATATATATATATATATATATATATATATATATATATATATATATATATATATATATACAGTACTGTGCAAAAGTTTTAGGCAGGTGTGAAAAAATGCTGTAAAGTAAGAATGCTTTCAAAAATAGACATGTTAATAGATTATATTTATCAATTAACTAAATGCAAAGTGAGTGAACAGAAGAAAAATCTAAATCAAATCCATATTTGATGTGACCACCCTTTGCCTTCAAAACAGCATCAAGCATCAATTCTTCTAGGTACACTTGCACACATTTTTGAAGGAACTCGGCAGGTAGGTTGGCCCAAACATCTTGGAGAACTAACCACAGTTCTTCTGTGGATTTAGGCAGCTTCAGTTGCTTCTCTCTCTTCATGTAATCCCAGACAGACTCAATGATGTTGAGATCAGGGCTCTGTGGGGGCCATACCATCACTTCCAGGACTCCTTGTTCTTCTTTACACTGAAGATAGTTCTTAATGACTTTCGCTGTATGTTTGGGGTCGTTGTCATGCTGCAGAATAAATTTGGGGCCAATCAGATGCCTCCCTGATGGTATTGCATGATGGATAAGTATCTGCCTGTACTTCTCAGCATTGAGGAGACCATTAATTCTGACCAAATCTCCAACTCCATTTGCAGAAATGCAGCCCCAAACTTGCAAGGAACCTCCACCATGCTTCACTGTTGCCTGCAGACACTCATTCGTGTACGCTCTCCAGCCCTTCGGCGAACAAACTGCCTTCTGCTACAGCCAAATATTTTAAATTTTGACTCATCAGTCCAGAGCACCTGCTGCCATTTTTCTGCACCCCAGTTTCTGTGTTTTCGTGCATAGTTGAGTCGCTTGGCCTTGTTTCCACATCGGAGGTATGGCTTTTGGCCGCAAGTCTTCCATGAAGGCCACTTCTGACCAGACTTCTCCGGACAGTAGATGGGTGTACCAGGGTCCCACTGTTTTCTGCCAGTTCTGAGCTGATGGCACTGCTGGACATCTTCCGATTGCGAAGGGAAGTAAGCATGATGTGTCTTTCATCTGCTGCAGTAAGTTTCCTTGGCCGACCACTGCGTCTACGGTCCTCAGCGTTGCCCATTTCTTTGTGCTTCTTCAAAAGAGCTTGGACAGCACATCTGGAAACCCCTGTCTGCCTTGAAATTTCTGCCTGGGAGAGACCTTGCTGATGCAGTATAACTACCTTGTGTCTTGTTGCTGTGCTCAGTCTTGCCATGGTATATGACTTTTGACAGTAAACTGTCTTCAGCAACCTCACCTTGTTAGCTGAGTTTGGCTGTTCCTCACCCAGTTTTATTCCTCCTACACAGCTGTTTCTGTTTCAGTTAATGATTGTGTTTCAACCTACATATTGAATTGATGATCATTAGCACCTGTTTGGTATAATTGTTTAATCATACACCTGACTATATGCCTACAAAATCCCTGACTTTGTGCAAGTGTACCTAGAAGAATTGATGCTGTTTTGAAGGCAAAGGGTTGTCACACCAAATATGGATTTGATTTAGATTTTTCTTCTGTTCACTCACTTTGCATTTAGTTAATTGATAAATATAATCTATTAACATGTCTATTTTTGAAAGCATTCTTACTTTACAGCATTTTTTCACACCTGCCTAAAACATTTGCACAGTACTATATATATATATATGTATATATATATATATATATATATATATATATATAGTGAACCTTACCAGGTATCTCCATTCTCAGTACCCTGTTAGAGTTTGGGGGGCGAGTTTGACTCCCAGGCCTGTTTATTTAGAGCTGTATTTCTTTTCTTTCTTTTATCACAGTTACCGAGTGAATTTCAGGAGCGAGTGAGCACCCACATGGAGAAGCATGGCTGTGGCATCTCATTGCCTCTCTATAACTCTCCCTACTCTGACAGTGTTCCTATTTCTGTTATCGCCAAGCTCCTGGAAAAGCCAGCGCCCAACAGCATGCCTGGTTCACACACTTCCAGCCCGCAGTCCAGGGAGGGGAACTTTGCATACAACAGCATGGGGAGCGCAGAGAAGCTGAACCGGAGAAGCGCGTACAAGTCAGACCTGTACTGCAGCGACACAGCCCTGTACTGCCCCGAAGAGCAGATGAGGGAGAGGAGGCAGAGTGTGGACCTGCATGTCAGGGACCCTGAGAGGTTCCGGCCACAGAACTCCACAGACAGCACCACCGAGGAGGATGGCTTCCAGTCGAGCTTCTCACATGAGCCCTTCAACGAGTTCACCCCCTCCCTGCCCGCCTCCAGCTCCTACTCCAGCTTCAGCGCGCAGTCCGACGAGAAGGGCCACGGCGCAAGCAGCACCCTCTCCTCGCCCCACCAAGCCCTTTACATGGACTGGAGGGACGAGAACTATGACAGGAAGAGCAGCTCGTCCTACGAGAAGGACAGCCCCGGCTTCCCCAAGTCCAGGAGTTTCCAGCACATGGCGCAGGACCACCAGAACGACTCCTCACCCATTTACACCAGGACTGTCCCCACATGCTTCAGCGAGCCTTTCCACTCCCCGACTCCGGCCTCCCCCCACCCCCTCTACGCTGACAGCAGGAGCCCAGTCCACATCCCCGAGGAGGACCTGTCTGGACGCTGGAGGCAGCTGAGTGTGGAGGACGTCAACGCGTATTCTTACAGGAACCCAGGCAGGGTCTCACCCTACAGCTTCTCGGAGCAGCACTTTGCAATCGGACCGGCTAAGAGCAAGCTGGGCCACCTCTACAGCAGCTTCCAAGAAGGAGAA